>RJWT010051354.1:0-10717 GCA_004365215.1 Cuniculus paca
ACCAGCACTTACCTGTGTGCTTGCTATCCGTTGACCTAGTTTCCCCTGTGTTTTTAGTTGTGTTCAATTGGTTGTTTCTGTCAAGAATATTCTTGAATTATTTTCTCTAGAGATGGGTTAGCACTCATCTATGTTCTGAGCTGGTCTTTTTCACGGAGATACTTTACTTCTCCATCTATTTTGAAGGATAGCTTTGTTGGGTAAGTTAATCTGGGTTGTAAGTTATTTGCTTTCAGGGCTTGAAATACTTCACTCCAAGCTCTTCCATCCTTCACAGTTTGTACTGAGAAGTCTGCTGTGATTGTAATTGGTTGACCTTTCTTTGTGATTTTTTGTTTTTCCCTGGAAGCCTTTAAAATTCTTTTTTTTTTTTGATGAGTATCTGTGAATTTAATAAGGATATGCCTTGGTGAACTTCTCCTTTCATCATAATTGTTTGGTATTCTATATGTGTCTCTTACTTGTATTTTACAATCTTGTCTTATATGGAAAATATTCTTCCATGATTTCTGTGTGTTAGTGAATCCATCTGTGCTATATTTTAGTTTTTCTCTAATTCCTGTAAGCCTTAGAGAGGTCCTTTTGTCATCCAGCAGCTTCTGAATAGTCCTTTCTTGCTCTCTTAAATTCTTTCTGGTTTCTTTGAACTCCTTATCATAATTCACTATTTTGTCCTCCATATCAGACACTGTCTTTACATTGGTCATTTCTACAAATGTATGAGTTCTATACAGTTTTTCTTTTTAGGTATTTCTGTCTGATATCTTTTTTGAGGATTCCATATCCATATTGAATCTGCCTTTTCAATTTTGAACTGTTTTGGTTAGCTCATCTGATTTTGTGTCTATTTCCCTGAAATTCACCATGCACATATTGAGTGTAATTGCTGTGAACTTTTGATTTATTTCTTTTTTGAGTTCATCTATTTTCTTCATCCCCTTTAAGAACTTTTCATAGTTTTCTGCTACCTGGTGCTTGCATTGTTCACTTATTGTGGCCTCTTGCTCTGTCTTGGGAGAGTTGTAGGGGAGGGATTCAGAGCTCCTCTATTTCCTTGCTTCCCCATTCTCCTATGTGTATCTGTGTTTGTGTGTGTATATATGTATATCATATATGTACATATATAAATATATTTTAAATTATATATGGTTCCCTCTTTTCATTCATTTTTTTTGTGGAGGAGGTTTCACTGCACATTGGGGACAAGAGAAAAGAGGAGAGTTTATGGTTTATGTTGAGATTTTTAGTAGATGTTGTCTTCCTATAAAAAATTTTCAGCTTTGTAGGTTCAGTGCTAGTATTTACTCTTTCTGTTACTTGTTTTAATTGATTTTGACTTTGCCCCTGTATCTTATGAGAGAAGTGTTTCTATTTATAACAAAATTCAAAAATTCAATCTTACAACACTACTATGTGATAATAACCTGGCAGCTATTATCCCCCTGCCTTAGTCTATTCTCTTTGAACACTATGACAGTTTATTATTTGTGATTGATCTTCAGTGAGGTAGACAAGGTTGGTTAGGGAGAATGGGAGGTGTTTGGGTGAGTAGTGTTAGGGACTAAGGGGAAGTTCTGAAGGGGAGAATGGTAGTAGATGAGAAAAAAAGATTGATGTAGGTTTTTATTGGAGTACTTTTAGTTGAGTTGAAGGTTTAATACTGAGTTTTCAGAGTATAATTTGTGGGGGCTAGAGAGAGATATGGGAGAAAGTGGGTTCACTTAATGATTGAGGAAAGTTATGTGGTTTTCTAAACTTGCTTATAGGAAGAACATTAAGATAAGTAAGATATGGAAGATCCAAAGTCTTAGAATGGGGAGAATCAAGGAATCATACTAGTGAAGATAGGAGTGACTGTGAGGGGGATAAGTATGGTGAATTAAGAAATTTCACAGGAGGCATTTACGTGTTTGGAAAGTGAATAAAGAAATGTGTTAATAATCTTGTTTTGAAGGTTTGAGGTCAAGAAGACTAGATGAAGAACTATGACAAAGGAGAGAGCCTAGACTTCTACTAAATCAAAGCCAATGAAAATAAAAATGCAAGAGTAACAACCTAATAAACACATATAACCACGAAAAAATAGAACATAACCTCATGTTAATAAATCAAGAAACGTACACAAACTTAAACCAATAAAATGTTTGATGGGAACAAAGATTAGATATTCCATGAGACATTGCATATGTGATTCCCAAGTAGTTGCTTTGCCAGAGAATCCTAGTGCTCACACCCCAATAACTCCTCTGATCCCTCTACTGAAATACTGAAGTTTACTCAGATTTGGGTCCTCTTAATGCCAGCTTGCAGGCATCCTTGCAGAGTCTGACTGAGTCCAAGATCTTGGGTTAGGAACTCATGCTGTCCTTCTACCTGGGTGTGATGGCGGAGTTAACAGAGAAGTTTACTAGCACTAAATAGCCTACTGAGGTAGGATTATTCCTATACAATCAATTCAAGTAACAGGCTAATCTCTTAAAGTAGTGTTTATCAGTGTTAGTTGACAAGTAGCATACCATAAGATCCATTTGGGGTCTCCCTTCAACCTACAGAAGAAGTCCACAGCTACAGTAAAAACATCATAACAATCCATAGTTAATGTGCAATAACTGTGATAGGTGTGTCTCCCCTACTGGTGAAAAACAGTATTCAACAGTGATTTTATCAAATTAGTTATCTAAAGCACAGAGGGTAGAGGAGTAGGTAATGCCAGAGGGGGTAAAGAGAAGAGAAAAGCGAAAAAAGTTTTTATTTAAAGTCTTCAGCTCTGTGGAATGAGAAATAAAGGGGGCAAGGGATTCTGCTGATGTGAAGGTATGTTGCTATTTATTTTGAAAGGAATAATAGGGAAAATGACAGAAAATTAGTAGTGGGAAATGGAGATAGGAAAAAATTCTAGGATTAGTAGAAGTAGAGAGAAAAGTTTAATGGAGATAATTGAAAAGATAGAGAGGAAAACAAGTAAAATTGAGAATAAATAAAACACAGGAGAAAGTGATCAGGCAAGGAAATATAGGTAAAAGTAGGAGACATATTAATGGACAAGAGGGAATTCCTTTACCTTCTGTAAACTATATTGTGAGGGAAAATAAAACCAAGAGCATGTGAAGTACACATTCACAGACACTCAGAAAAAAGTGTAAAATAAAGGAAGAAATGTGTGGGGGGAAATGTACAGAAGGAAGAAAATAGTAGAGTTAAAAAAATTGGAAAACTAAATTAAAAATGAAAAAATAATACATCAAATAAAAACTAGCAAAAGAAAGTTTTCTATTGTTTCAGACATAAGGTTCCTTTCCTCAGCTTCGGGATAAGGAGCAGAGCTCAGGCCAGGAAGCATCTGCTCACGCTGGAAGTCTAAGGCCACAGTTTGCCCCAAGAACGGTGCTGAGTGTAGCGATCTACTTACAGTGGGGACACATGCCAATGTGAGCTTCTGATCCTGTGTAACTCAGGCTGAGCCTGGCCTCTGACCATAGGAGCTGAGTCTGTAATCACTGGACCCCACCTCTCTGCAGGATTCCCCCCAGCCTTCTCTCTACTTGATGGAAGTCCCCCCTGACTATCCTTCCTGCATCAACTCTGAGAACTTGGCAGTGTGGATCAACCAAAGGGCTATCCTGGGACCTAGGTTCAAACACATAACCCTTTCCCATACCCTTTGCTCTGAGTGACTGTGTCCTTGGGCACTTGTACTATAGTCGCTCACCAACTGTTGACTCTGGAGGACTGCTCAGGAACCAGTGTTTTGCATTCTACCTGCTATCTCCTACTGCATGAGATTTTCCTGGTCCTGGGGTACCTCTTCAGTTCTCCAGCAAAGTTGTTGCTAGTTTCACTTTGCCTCCTAACTTGTAGCTACCCAGCTGCTGTCAATGGCACCACGCTGTTTCTCCTCTGTGGTTTGTTCTATGTCTTGTGTGTATCACTTATTTCTATTTTCTTCTCCTCTGTCAGCTCCCTTGTGGTTCCTGTGTTCCCTCCATTCACTGTAGTTCTTCTCCAAGTTATTATTTTCCAGACTTTACACACTTTGTCCTGGAGAAGCTAAGTTGCTGGCACACACAGCTCTCCCATTTTTTGAAGTCTTAGACCATATTCTTGATGAGTGAGAAAGATTTGATCCTGGTAATAATGGCTGCTTGCAGAATCGGAGTTGGAGAATGCAAAAGGGATGATACAGTCAAAGGTGGAAGATCTGGATCTCACTGCAGAGTCCCCTGTGAGTCCAGGTCAGGAAGGTGAAGGCTTTTTGCAGGAAGACTAAAGAGTCTACACTGCAATCCTGTAGATGGATATCCAAAGCTGATGGTAAGACTGTAGCTCCTCCCAAGAAGCAAAAGTTTCCTGAGTGTTTCTAAAAGAGCATTCTCTGAGTCAGTCAATATTTTGGTTCTTTCCCTCTGCCTGTACCACCTTTCTAAGGCTGCCATTTGCCTTGTGTCCCTCTAAAAGTCTTGGTAGTTTGTCTTCAACTATATCTGTCATCTTGTAGTCAGTAATTAGACTGTTAGGACTTTTTCAAGTTTCCTATACCTACTTTCAGATTTGGTTCTTCTTTTCTAGAGGTTAATGTTTATACATTATTTTCAACATGTCACTATAGTATATTATCCTTGGGCTTTACCACTACCTTGAGTATCCCTCTTTTGAAAGCCTAAACTCTGGTTTCTTATTTCCCAACATAAACCCCTGCCTTCATCTTGCACACTCACTGTATTTGGTACTTTTTTTCTTTTTCTTTTTTAATGCCCCAAATACCTTTTATTTTAGTTTAGTTTAGTTGGCTTTATTTTATTAGCACACATTTGCTGTACCTATTGATTTCATTCATTCATTGTAGGGAGTTGGTACAATACACAATGCATTTTAATTCTTTTTAAAATATCTCCTTTCCTCCCCATCCCTCCATCTTTTGGTCTTCTTCTCTTTTACAAAACATCTATCTCCCTGTTTCCTACTATTTTTTGTTTTGTTCTATAGTTTATTCACATTTGAGTTTCTCAAATAAGATACCTTGATTTATCAGTGCCCCCCTTGTCAGTTAGACTTACATCTGCACCTACTTTCTCTTTGCCTACCTCACCTGTAATCCTTAGCCAGTCACTTCAGTTACTGTCTAGCCGGTGATCTCAAAATGCCTAACTTCTTCTATCTGTTTAGTGAAAGTGTAGAGAATTACATTAAACTGGAAATTTGTGCCATATGCATTCTTATATTGGCACTTTCAATGTCTTCAATCAATATTCATACTCCTAGAGAGATCTCTTGCCTATTTCAATCAATAGCTGCTCTTTTTGGTATAGCTTTACGAAACTAGCAGCATAGTTCTGTATATCCCTGATTAGTTGGGTCCTAATTTATAGATCCACTGGGCCTGCAGTAGATTTTTGTGAGCAAAAATTAGGTCTTTAAACTCTTCTATATTATGCTCTGAGATTTGGATGTTTATTTGTTGCTAACCTGAAATACGTGTGCCTTTATTCTTTTTGGGACAAGAAATGCTGCAGTTACCAAAGGCTTTTGTTTTGGTTATTTTTTAAGATACAATTTGCTGCCCACCTAACTATGTGAAAGAAATTTTCTGAACCCATTGTGCATGTTTTCTTCTGTATACTCATTCTCATGTTGACTTCTCAGTCTAAAAGTCTTGAGGCAGACTTACAGTCACAGCCTTAGATTATGTCTCATTTCTGTTATTCATAGGCTTGACCTTAACTAGATTACTTATATTCTTCATCAATAAGACAGTGATACTGATATCTATTCAGATTTTTTTAGGATTAAAGTAATATACACAAAATTCTTTGGTGCTATCCCTGATTCAGAAGTTGAAATGTCTGGCAGGAACTCAGTGATGATTTTGCTTTGTTTTTATTTCATCTCACCTTATTAAAATCCTAGACATCCTGCCAGGCTTAGCTCAAATATGACCTCTTCTTGGTTAAATATTTTTCTTTTTCTTTTGCAGTCACCCAGTACAATGTACGTTCCTTCATTTAGCCTTATTTCATTTTGCCTTGCACTGGAGTTATTTGTTCACATGTCTTATTGCTTTCTAGAAGGTTTTAAATTCTTCAGGGGCAGAGAGACCTATATTATTTATCTTCTCATTATTTTCCTCCTTCTAGCACCCAGTGAATGCCTGTTAAGTAGGAGGTACTCAACAATATTCATTAAAATAGAATGAAATGAAATCTAATAAGTCTTGCCAATTAAATGAAATTGCCAATTTTCAGAACCTCAAAAGAGTTTTTTTGAGAGGGGGGAAAATGAGATAGCAGAATGTTCTCTAAATCATTAGCAAGGTTAAAACTGAGGGTATATTATATCTTGAATCTGTTTACAAGGAATATTTGTAGTTAACCAAGTGTTATAAGGAAGTCAGTCTGCATGACTTATGTATAGCTCTGTTGATAACAATGATATGCCACAGAGAGATTTGACATTTCTCGTTAGAGCAAATGCCCCACATGCCTCTGGACTCCTAGCTTAAGTTAGCTTGCTTAATGACTGTCAGAGGAAAGAAGAAGGCTGAAATTTCAAAGACTGAGTAGGCAGTGAAGGGAAAAATAAGACACACAAAGGCAGTTTGGTTTTTATTGTTTTTTCACAGCTTTGACCACAGACTTAAAAATCATTGTAATGGCAAAGAATTTACTGCTTGAAGGAAAATAGAAGTATTGTGTATTTTAATTGCTCACTGTTCTTTCAACTAAGCCATAATTTATGATCAGGATAATACATAGAATTATAATAGTATAACTTTCAAAATTAGTTTGCAATAGAATGGCAAAAATATACTATGATCAATTAATACAAGGGAATATAATGAGATATTTAAAAAATTATGGTTTTGGAGGAATTCTCTGAGAAAGAGTAATAAAAGGTAGGTTGCTAGAAGGGAGCAACATCTCAAAAGGTATGCATATGTGTACAGAAAACCCAGAAAAAAACCCCACAAAATTATTAATAAATGTATATTTTTAAAGTTTTTGGTTAACAATATTATGGAATATATAGTGATATATGTATATATAACTTTAAATTTTTGTAGGATTTCCTCTTAAGTTTTTCTTCTATTTGTACTATGATAACAAAAGAAATCAGAACAAAAGATAACTTACTTTGACTTAGCATAATAGCAAATAGGTGCTTACCGTGTTAGATTTGCTTCTAAGCATTATTTATGAAAGGTCTCATTTTATTTTCATAACAAAACAGCTGTCATTTATATTTATTTAGTATATGAGTGAACCAAGGCATGCAAAAGCTAAGGAAATGCTTGAAAAACCCAAGTAGCAAGTGGCAAGATTTGGTTTTAACATTGGCTTTGTTATCGAAGAGCTTGAGCTCATAACATGAAACTCTAGGAAGCTAAAACCAGAGGAGGGAAAGTCTGCAGGGCCACATGTTTATATTGTTTTGGGGCAGCCATATTTCCAGATGTGGCCTGTTGAGAGCAGTTAACAGGATTAAGGTTTGGTCTTGGAAAGGAAGAAAGTGAATCCCACAATTAGGACAGCAGTCAGGTTGCCTAGAAAAACCAGCCCAAAACTTCAAATTTCAGCTTCATCTAGAACAAGCTCCCAAGTTTTGAAGGACTGAATAAAAGCCACGAAATTTGAAGGTCTTTAAAGGATTTGACAGGATAGTAACAGCCATCTCTTCTCTTCAATAGATATAATTTAAGAATATATTATGGGCATGAGAGTCAACACAAGGGTTTAAAAGCTGGACTGGAGGAACAGGAGGCATAGGGCTGTCATGATGTACTAAGTCCTAGAGCTGAGAAGAGTGGTCAGCCAGCTTAGCAAGCAGATTGGAATCGTGAGTGGTATCTGTATGCTTCTTTTCAGTTTGCAAAATTGTTTCTTAAATATTTTTTGTCATTTTTGTTGTTGTTTTTGTTTACCAATGGACTTTATAAACTAGAAAGACAAGCAGCATTTACAAGTATGCACTACACTCTAGACTCCTTGGTAGAACTTTTGTTTACATTGGCCTATCGAACTTCCTTTAAAAGCTCTTTCAGGAGGTCTTCATTACATATTAGGCCACTGAAACTTACGAGGCTGAATCAATTCCTACATAGTTACATGTGAGCTGTGGAACATCCCATGCTGACTCTATGTGCTGACCATTGCACCATGCGACACAGGCTCTGCATCACCCGATGGTAAAGATGCTTGGTTAGGTGCATTTCTATAAGAGACCTTTTTAACCATGTGGGGACTTCTTCTGGCTCTGTTTCCACCTATAAAAGGGATTTCAGCCCTATTTCAAGGATTTTTCAGACAACCTCTCTGTTTCTACCCACTATTCACCTTCTGACACCTACTTGCAAGTCTTATGCCTTAGATTTAAAATTTCCTGCTTATTTAGTGTGTACTGATTTCAGAAATCTGCCAAGTTTAGCACATAGGTTGCTGCTGGTTATTATAAATGAAGTTTTATTAGATACCAACCATATATATATATATATGGTTGCTTTTGTACTACTATGCAGAGTTAATCAGTGGATACAGAGTAGGCTGTAAGGTCTAAAATACTTACTCTATGGTCCTTGGGAGAATGGTGAAGCAAGTTGATCCTTAGATAGTTTGTCAAATCACCTACTAGCGTCCCATGTTGGGGCGCTTCCTAAGCCCTACCAATATTAAGCTAGCCCTTTACTCTCTGCTCCCACCCAACACTTTGCCTTGGATGTGGGTTTCAGGGAAAGTTAGAGGGTTAGGCCTGACCTTGGAAAGTGTCACAATTACAAGAAAAGAAAAACAGAACTGTCAGAAAGCAGAGTAATAGAAATCCACAGACAGATTTCAAAAAAGAGCAGGCACTTAACAGTGTTTAGATTGCAGAAAAATGTTGAGAATGTCGAGCAATGGAAAAGATTACTGAATTAGAGCATTAAGCGGTCATTTCGTGACCTTTGGAACTGTAGTATCATTTGAGTAACAAGGGTAGAAAGCAAATTTCAGGCAATGAAGGAAATAAAGCTGCAGATATCCAGAATGGATTTAGGGTTACCAGTTAAGGAGGTTAGCACTTCCTGCCTGACTAATTTCTCATGGGCAATTTTGTGATTCAGTTTCCTTATTTAACCTCTCCACACATTAAGAAGAGCTAGTTACGCTCATCATTTGTAATCAAGCAGCTGTTGCATCCAGAGGCTCTCTTGATAGCCACAATCCACAAGCTTCAGTGTCTCTAATTGAGTGTTTGGTTTCACTTATTTTTTCTTCCTTTTTTGGATATGAAGATAAAACTGTTGTCCCGGTCTTTGCTCTTTGAATCCTTGATGGCAGAAGCTATGGAATGTTAATAAGGCCATGTCTTTGCTGATGGACAGAGAAATCAATGGCTTTCAGGTGTTAATGATGTGGCCTCTGAATTTATGACCGTTGTTAAGAGAGCTGATGACTGCTTGCCAGACTGCCAGACTTTTCTTAAATGGGCAACCAAAGACATTTTTCAACCCCGTATAAATCTCAGCTTTTAGGGCTTAATATTCTGTAAATGTAACAAAAATTAAACGCATCTCCATTAGGAACTTTTTTCCTCCCACCTTCAAACCTAACTCTGATCTCAAAAAAAGCAAAACAAAAGAAAACAAAAAAAACCTATTATTTTCTCTGGGCATGGTGGTGCACACCTGTAATCCCGGCACTCGGAAGAATGGGATTGGAGGTTTGCTATGAGTTCAAGGCTAGCCTGGGCTACACTGTGAGACCCTGTCTCAAAACAAACACAAAAACAAACACAAAAACACTATCATTATTTTTCTCTCCAAGGTTCACCCCTTTGTGGTCCCAGTTCCTATTGCCTCCTCAGACATTCTTCCATTCTCCCACCATTTTTATCTCACTGATATTTTAAATTTCTTTTCTTCCAGAGGCTTCTTCTCTTCATTGTACAAATATGTTTAAGTCTCTCTCCTCATAAGAAAAAAATTTTCATTTGAATCTGCCTTTTTTCTCATGCCCACACTCCCCATTCTCTTTTACTGTAAAACTTTTGAAAAAGAATGCTTCATTTTGTGTGTAATTTCCTAGCCATTTTCCTGTCGCTGAAGTTTGACTCAAGCCTCATCTTGCTGTTGAAAATACTTTGAAAGTGTCACAGTGATCCTGCTAGATACACTGGCCTCTACTTGGTTCTCCCTTGGTTACTTCTCAAGACTTTTGTCTTCTTTTCTGTTACTCTCTTATATTCTGTCTTAGGGATCAGATGCTTTCTGCCTCTTCTTACTCTCTGGATTCCTTTTTATCTATTCCTGAATGTGGAGGTTTCTCAGATTGCCATTCTAGACATTCTTTTCTTCTTTCACAAACTCTTCCTAGGATACTTCATCCACATTAATGAATTCATCATCTTCCAAATGCCCACATAATCGCAAATTTGTATCTGTGGTATTTTCCTCTCTCCTGAGCACTACATCATAGAACTTTCTACAATGATGGAGTACTTGTTTTTGTTTTTGTTTTGCACTCTTCAGTACAGTAGCTACTAACCACATGTGATACAGTGACCTCTACATGGCTCTCTCTTACTTGACCCCTCAAGCCTCTTAAATACTTGAAATGTGGCTACTGTGATGAATTGATTTTTTGTTTTAAGTTTAACCAGTTTCAATGTCAATAGTTGCATGTGGCACATTTTAAAACCACACAATTTAAATCTCCTGAAACACGTCTCCTTTCAAGTATTCCCTTTA
>RJWT010051355.1:0-10716 GCA_004365215.1 Cuniculus paca
GTGCCCCAAGCACTTTAGAACAACTTTAGTGCAAGTGCTTCAGATAATGTGACACATGGTATTTTTGAGAAGTGTTAATTTCATTCTCATGTGACAATATCTAGTGAACAAAACCTTCAATATTTTCATAGACAAAATTATTTTTAATCTCTGAATAGCATTGATACTAGTGTTTTTTTTCTGATCCAGCTAACAAAATGTATAACCTGAGGAAATATTACCTAATAAAGAAGAAGAATTTATTTGTGAATCAGTATTGCTAGAGTCATTTTGATTCTCAAGTGACCAAGTGCTCAGCTCTCTGTTTGTTCAAGTCTAAAGCATTGAAAGAAGCTATCGTAGTCTGCAAAGGCAAGGATTTGTAAACTAAATTTGCTTGACATTTTTTTATACCAACTACATAATAGTACCTATTGATAATGAGCTTTTCTCAGGTTTTCTTAACTGCTTACTCCATGAAATTATATAATCCGTATCTTGTTCATAGGAAAGACAATTGTCAGCTAAGAATCTGCCTTTTTAAAAGAAATTAGTCCTGTCTCCAAGAGGAGAAACTCATGATAAAAATCTGAATCTTATTTCTTTGCTCCATGTATATAATATTGGTTAAAATAACTGGCAAGAATCACATGGATATATTCAGGAGTGTGTGCCCTTTCTCCTTGATTATTTTGACTCCAGTGATGCGAGGTTTTCCTCCCTCCTCTCTGTTATTTCCAAGACAATTTTTCCATTCTGCGTGAGGTTCACATGTCATTTTCATATTTTTTCAGTACAATCAATTAGCATATTAGCAACTTTTAAAATATATTATCATTGCATGGCAGTCAGTCTGATTGCATCAATTCATGTGACATTTTGCAACGATAATGTCATTAAAATTCTAGTCTAGCTTACTTCGTTGTGCCACTTATAATAAGCTTTTACAAAGATGAAAGGAAACAGTAAATTTATTAAGAACTAATAAAGTTATATAGAATTAAGTGAGTTGCATAAGAATAAAAATGTTGGATTAAAATCAAATAAGGTTAAACTTCACGGTGCACTGTCTCTATTTATAACTGTTTAGTATTTGCCATTTCTATAACTCTGGGAATGTTGTATTACATGGTTTTGTTGCATGCAAGTTTTGATGCCAAAAGTAAGATAGAAAACTTCAGGGATTTCACCTACAAAATTAATGCTATTAGTGTAGATCAAGCATATATGAAACAAGTAAAGCTTTAGAAGGAGTAAAAAAATTTAAATTTTAATAAAATGTGAATTTAGATGTATGTACTTTCTTTTTTAACTGGGTATTGAACCCTGGACCTTCACAATACCTATGTATCTGGTTGAGAAGGGGTTATACTTTGACTTAACAAGAGTTTAATGTTTTACATAAGTTGCAAATGAATTTTTCATATTTTCATGATAATATATGTTTTTCTTCCTTATAAATTCACTTCAGAATATTTTAATTACTCATGAAATCTTTGGAATAAATTCTATAGTGTTTTACTTCAATCAGAATTTTATTCTTTTTTCTCACACATATGTTGAAAAATAATTCAGTACAACTTGAATTACAATCACTATCATACTTTTTATTATAACATGACAGTGAAAAGAAGTTAATTGTGTCTTGCCTTATCTAATATGAAAATTTTTTCATTAAAGTTATTTTCAAAAATTAACAAAGTAGGTTAAATTTTATAATGATCCCATATATTCACCATTCAGCTGCATCAGTCACCAACATCTTGATGTTTTCTTGCATCACATATATATTTAAGGAATATTTACAATTTAAGAAATAAACTGTCTAAATGCAAAATGTTATGATTTCTCATGGATGTGAAAATAATGAAATAATTTCTGAAAAATATTTAGTGTAAACTATTAAGTATTCAAATAGCTATTTGATACTATTATTATTATCCAGGAAAGCAGTTTATGTGTGGAGTATAATATATGTATATGCATATGTAATTCTACATACCTCTTTCTGCATGTGTTTATATCACAAAAGGAGAGTCAATGAAAGATCTCACTTGAGAATTTATAAAGCATATGTAAAGAATGAAATAAACAGAAACAGAATTTTTGGAAAAGGAAAAAGATTTTAGGATTTAGAAATAAGTAAGATAAAAAAATTAAAAGGTAATTTATAGGTAGTTGGGGCTGTGATGTTTCTCAAATCTGCCTACAGAATGAAAGACCCTAAGGTTACTATGAATGTAGGCAGCAGGGAACTTCAACTATCAATTTCATCTCCAGAACTTGGTCTGTTCTGGATCAAGACCAGATACCCAATTTCAGGACAGCATGTGTCTTATGATACAATGCTATAGGAGTGTGAATGCCCAGACCATTAACTATGATGTAGAACCACCTACAGTGGACACACCAGTTCCAGTGCCTTGAGACATTAACTATTTGCATCACATTGTTCCTGTCCTGTGCTCAATTCTGCTTCCTTTTTCTCTATTCTAGAGGACCAGGTCCCAGGAGCATATTCCAAAAAATTATCTGCATATAAATATGCAGCTGCAGTCCATTTCCAGGAAAGACAATTTGTGACCTAAGCATTTAGGAGTGATCACAGGATTTCAAACAGAAGACTTCCAATGAAAAAATAGAGGCAAAGTTGTTTCTCATGTTGAGAAACAAATAGATTTATTTACCTCAGGTCAATGGCTTAAGTTTAAAAGAGGTTTTCTCTGCAAAATTCAGGACCAACTGCATTAAATTTTGAATGTCATTACCCTCTAAATCTTTCCTGTGGAAATATGTCTGGTATGAGAGAAGTACAGTAAAACCTTGGGTCTGCATACACAAGCAATTTCCGGGAAAATCCTACACATCCTAATGTAATACAAATTATCTGTAATAGTGACAAGATGTTTTAAATATTTCATCAAGTGTGAAAGCAAGGGAAAAATAAAGTGTCACAATAAAGTTTTTATCATTTTAGTAGCACAAAATTTGTTGAGTATTTTTAAAGCTACCTTAAACTGAAAGCATATAGGTAGTTAAAAGTTGAATATTAATACCAGTTTGGTGCACATTGATCAAAGAAAACTGCAAAGAAGGCTCCATTTGCTACTTCAAGTATCATTTTTGTATTTAGATATAATTAGTTTATTTTCAACTGCCTATTTTGACTAAAATATTTGCTTGTATATGGCAGGACAGGAAAGAAAACATAATCTATAAGTATTAAAATTTATAAAATATGCTGTTACTGGTATTTTTCACATAGACAATTAAACTTTGTCACTAGGTATAACAATGTGGAAAACCACTCCAATAAATATGGATTAAATATTCAAATAACAGTGAGTTATACCATCTACTTCTTAATTAATAGTCACCGAGCATGTTTGGTATTTAAAGGTAGTGATATATGAAAACTAAAGAGAACTCTTTATGCTTAACCCAGTAATATCAAATTTTATTTGAAACAAAAAAGTGTAAGTATTGATATTACACAGACTACTTTTTGAAATGCTTGTTTACAAATCCTGGTGTATATTTTGCTCATATTTACCTTTTTTCTAAACAGCTAATTCACACATTTCATTTTATGATGAGAGTAAAAGTTAACTTCTGGTATCTGTAACTAAATGTAGAATAAGGAAATTTTTCTTAAAAAAAAGACATGAACTTCTATTAATAACTAAAAGATGGAACTATTATAAAGAAGTGATTTAACTGGAATACTTGAAGACTATTGTACTAAATGCAAAGAAACTTTAGGAACATGGAATAACAAACTTTAAAAAGAGTAAGTGTTTTATGAAGAAGATGCCCTTCAATCTAGTTTGGCTAAAATACTGCATTCTACAGGGAATATTGAAAAATTATAACTGGATGCAAAATAATACTCTGTTTAGTATGAATTTCCTTTGTTTAGTATAAGTGAAATATGTCACCCTACATGTTAGTTACTTCTTTCATTGCTGTGACAAAGTACTCAGTGCCCAAAGTTAAGGGAGACAGGTTTATGAGGCTCACAATTTGTAGAGGTTTCAGTTGTCAACTGACTCCAAGACAGGGTGACATGACAGACAAGCATTGCAGAGGAGAAACAGTTCATGGTGTAAAGAAGATAGCAAAGCAATTAAGGGAAAAGACAAGACTCTTTCTGTCCCTTACATTGTATTCAGGCTACTGGGATTAGGGTAGTGGCAACCAATCATTGGACTGACTTAGTAATCACCTACCCTTAATTCTAGCACCCTTAATCCTAGCATTCCACCATGAATCAATTACATACTTTAGATTTAGCTGTCTCTAAAAAAGTCCCACATATGACTTCATGAGACTTTAAGGAGACATCTAAGCACAAACCATAACATTCCACCCAGGACCCACAAAGGCTGATGCTTATTCCTTTATGTGAAAGGCATTTAGTCCATCTCCAAGAGTTACCAAAGTCCCAATAGTTTCAGCACTGCTGAAAATTCCAAGTCCAAAGTCTCTGCTGAGATTTAAGGCAAACTCTTAGCTCTGAGTCTGTGTAGGAATGAAATGTTAAACATTTTCAACATTGAATGATACCAGGTAAACATTTCCATTCTAAAAGTTGATAACATGGGTACACAAAAGAACAGAACCAAAGCAAGTCCAAAATCCACCAGGGCAAACATTAAATCCTGTGGTATTATGCCCAGCATCTGAAAAAGTCTGTTGCAAAATATGAACTCCAAAAGGCTTGGGTGGCCTTGCCCCCACTACACCACTACTAATGGTTGTAGCTCCCACAGATTGACTCATGGACTGGCTCTGTTCCTCTGGAGTTTTTCTCTGATGATTCACAATCCTGGCTTCTCTAAATTTCTGGGGTCTCTGCTGTACTTTTAATTTCTCACGCACACTTAACACACTGCCCTTTCAGAGGCACACTGACAAGTTTCTTGGGCCTTCTTCTGAAATCTAGGTGAATGTTTTCCTGACCCCACAGCTCTTGAATTCTGCATGCACCTAAAATCAGCATCATGTGTGTTATGCCAAGGTCTGCTGCCAGCTGCAGCAGTATCCAGGCTTCCTTCTCTCTTGGATGTAGGGATCCAGTGCCTATAAACCAAATCCTAAGGAAAATCTTCCTTAGGCCACTGCAATTTTGGAATATGGTTCTCTAAGGCTGTCTTTTCAAAGCAATCTTTTGCCTTTATCACTCTGAGACTGATAAAGCTGGAGTCCTCTTAGTTCTTGTGGTGACTTCTTGTTATCCTTTCTGCTATCTTCTTCTGAAACACTTGGATTTTTCTTGCTAGTCTTTGCAGCAACCAATTTCACCTCTGTTCCATCTTTTCAGGCTACAACGTTACTGGAGCTTCCTTTCTGCTCAAACTCACAATGTTTTGAATCATTCTGCTGGGCTCTGATTTTGATTCTCAATATAAATCTGGTTAGAAGACCCCAAGAGTAGTGATGCCACTGCCTCAATATCAGACTGCCTTGAAATTTCTTCTGCAAGATTAATTTGTCCACCAGCCTTAATCCCAGTTTCAGGCAAAGTCTCTGGACATGAGAAAAATTCAGACAAACTTTCTTCCAAGCCACAACATACATTGTCTGGAGTCCAATAACCAATGTAGTCCTTCTTTCCAGTGGAAACCTCCTGGTTGCAGTCTTTACTGGCAGCATTTCTATCAGCATTCTGGTCTTCTGAGTCTGACTAGAATCTCCCATCAAGTACAGCCTCAGGTATTTCATTCTTGACTTTTTAACCAGCATATCTGAACTTGCTTAACTCATTCCACAAGCCAGTTCTAAAGGCTCATGAACCACATAGGCAGGTACACTTACAGCAACTAACCCACTTCTCTGGTACCATATTCCATCTTAGTTACTTTTATCATTGCTGTAGCAAAATACTCAATGCCCAAAGTTAAAGGAGGGAAGTTTTATTTGACTTTCAGTTTGCATAGGTTTCAGTCCAGAGTTGGCTGACTCCAAGGCAGGGTGCCATGGCAAACTAGCATTGCAGAGGCGAAACAGTTCATGGTGGAAAGAAGATAGCAAAACAAGCAAGGGGCAAGACAAGCCTCTTTCTGTCCCGTATACTGTATTCAGGTTACCGGGATTAGGGCAGTGCCAAACCAATCAGTGGACTGATTCAGTAATCAGCTGTCCTAGCACCCTTACCCTAGCAATCCATCATGAATCAGTCACACACTCTAGATTCAGCTATAACCAAAAAAACCCCACCCATGACTGCATGAAGCTTTGGGGAGACATCTAGACACAGCATAACACCCTACTTTCAGATTAGTCATTGCAAGCTTGATAATCTAGTAGATTTTCAGAATCTCTATGAAAATTAAGCATACATAATATTTAATAAATTATTTGAGACCAAAAACTGCAGTGGAAAAAATTATCCTGTTTTTTATTAAAGAGGAAAACTTATTCAAAAAATAATTTAACAGTCTTTTTTTTTTTTTGGTCATTGATAGGGAACCAAAGGCAGAGCAGAATTTGAGAAATTCAGTTTCAAAATAACAGAACTTTGTAACTTTTTGTATTATGAGAAAGAAAAAGCTCTAAGAGTTTATTCCTACTCTCATCTCTTTTCTGCTTTTATTTTTATTTCTCCTTTGTTCCTGCTATTGTACCTTGCAAAGAACTGAGGCTCTGTCAAGGGTGTTGAATTAGGGATCTCAAAAGCAGGAGCATGATTTTACAAAAACAGCCCTTTAGAAATGTCAGTTTTATTAGGGCAAGCCTATTTCCAAGTAATAGAGCTAGCACCTAAAATTCAGGAGTGCCACATAGCAAATAGATGAGAGAAAATAAAATTGCAGTAGATTAAGATTTATAGGCAAATAATTTTCTACCTGATTTCTATTGTATTGTCTTGAGCTATAGTATTGTCTGTATACTGCAGGTAATTTCAGCCACAGATTTATGTCTTCATCTCATTTAAAAGTATGCCTTCATAAAATGTCCACTTTCTTTATCTCCCTATAAAAGTGACATTTTTTTTCTATTTCTTTATGAAGGATTAGGTTAAAAATAAGGCTTTTTTTCACATAAATTTCTATTTAAGAGCACTGCTATCCAGACAACATAAAAATGTTCACACTAAAATCATGGAGATAACATATAATCAATCCATGAGCATCAGTTGTTTTTTTCCTTTAGGTTGTTTGAAGCTATATGAGTATGAAAGTGAAGCTTAATCATGAATGTGATTAGCTGTAAACTACCTATTGGATTACCTAAATACACTTCTAGGTGTGTCTATGTTGATCACAGGTGTGGTAATTTAGGCTTTTTCCTGCCTGAGTTGTTTCCTGTGCTCTGCTTCCCCACCGCCTTCAACCAAGCAGCCTTGCTCCACCAGGCCATTCTGCCACGCTGTCTCTTCTTTGAAGCCAAACGTCACTGAAATTTCTGAAACCATGAGCCAAATAAAGGTCTCCCCATCTAAATTGTGAATGTCAGTTATTTGCCCCACCATTAGGAAAACTGATGAATACAGTGGGATGATTGAAATATTTCTGGATCCAGTGATTTGTGCCTGATTAGGTTCTGGCCAACCTTTAGACATTATCCTTGTAAAATGGAGAATATATTGAATAGATTTCAGATTTCATAGAAAGTTCTATTTTAGGTATTACATGACCCTCAGATGGGCTGTCTAACAGGTCAAGTCCTTATGCTAGGGATATTTTAGTCAGAGACAAATTTTCTAGTGTGTGATTAATATTCCACAAAAAATTATAAAATTAAAATGAGTTGAAAGGCAAGTATTATGCACATATTCCTCTCCCAGGCTCCAGCTATATGTGTATGCACACACATGCACGCACATCTGCTTGCCCAACTGCTACTGAAAAACAATAGAAACAAAAGACAGACTTCCAAAGAATTTGAACCATGGACCAGAAAACTGAACACTGGTACCCAAAGATAATTACTATTAATATCAGATGCAGAAGCAGCAGGGAACCTTGGAATGTATAATTTTCAGCAGGAGAAAAGATAAAAGGAGCAATTTACTTCAAACCAGCCATTTACAAAAATCTGATTTTAACATTTATTGATATTATAAAGAAAATTTTTGAAAAATAATCAAGCCTTGGTAAAAGGTTATAACAAAGATAAGTACTCTCTGTCCTTCATGCTAATACTCCCTGAAAGGCAAATCCTTTGAAACTTTTATCTGTTCCCAATTTGACTACAGTTATTAAAATACTCTGTACACACTCATGTCTCTTGAACAAGTGATTCAGATGCTAATGTTTTGTACTTCCTTTTATAGTACACAAATACTTAGCTCTGCTGGACATCGCCTTCCTCTCCCCTCTTCTAAAAAAATTTGCTCGTCCTCTAATACATATATTTCTTCATTGATTCAAAACATTTATTGACCAGCTACTACTTCCAGTCACTTTTGAAAAACCTGGGGATTATGTTATGGAAATATAATCCTATCAGTAAAAGACAGGTGATAATAAATACACAAATCAGTATGTCAAGTAATCACATGTGCAAACAAATAGATAAGGTGGGCTAAGAGAATAAGGTGATGGGTTAGGAATGACATCACAGTTGAACAAAGGTCCAGTAAAATAATACAACGGTTATACGGATTACCAGAGAATATATATTCAGAAGAAGAAACACAAACTGTGAATCTTTAAGATAGGATTATACTTGTCATTTTCTAAAAATGGTTAAGAAATCAAGACTATCCAACCTACACCAAAAAAAGGTAAGTTGAGAGCCTAATGTTAGAGCAAACTAGAGACCAGATCACATGGACCTTTGGAGGTCTCTCATTACTACCTGGGAAACATATGTGTCCATTTGGTGCTTATTCTCTTCCAATCACTTCTGACACTTCCTACACCATTCTCTTGCTAGGTGACTTTGCTTTCTAATTTAGTGGAAAAATGGAATCAAGCAAAAATTCTTCTCACATACATTTGTTCTCATTTCCTCCTTCAACCTAAAGTTAATGCCTTTGTGACAATTTGTGGTGACTTACTTCTTTGGGAACATTTCTCTAGCAGCACTTCTCCTCCACCCCACCAGTTTAGCAGTCTTTGCTCCCTCCTGAATTAAAATCAAAAAGACCCAAATAAATTCCAATTTATTCTATTTTAAAATTCAGTCTGAGTGTGTTGGTGCATGCCTGTAATCCCAGCACTTAGGAGGCAAAGGCAGGAGGATTGTCATGAATTTAAGGTCAGCCTGGGTTACATAAGTGAGTTCAAGGCCAGCCTGCACCACACAGTGAGATCCTGTCTCAAAAATAATTACTTAAAATTAAAATAAAAATTTGAAATATCAACTATGATAACACTTCTGTTGATTCTATTTCTCCTCCCAGGGTTTGCCTTAGTGCCTACATTCTTTATTATAAGTCATTGGAATATCTGTCTCCTTGTCTTGTTTCCAATTATCTTCTGGTAACATACCTTTAAACCACTCAAATTTACCTGATATATTATAATCAAATAGCAGTTAACTGCTCCCTTTTTCTTGATTCCATTCATTTTCCTTGCCACAATGTCTTGTTCTTTTTCTTTTTGGGGGGTGGGGACATCACCAGCTCATCCTTCTAAGGCTCCCTTGTTGACTTCATCTTAACTCTCTCAAGTCTTGATGAAAATCCTTTCCTATTATTACATAATTATATGGTTTTGTAGAGATAGGAGGAAGAGGTGGCATAGTGATACAGGAGACATGCTAGGTGTCAAATATGATGAGTTCATGAACCCCAAAGTCAAGGAAAGAATTCTAAGGAAAAACAGAGGTTAAGAGTAGGGAAATTTATTGGAGAAAAGGAATAGGGAATAAGAATGGGGGGATGGGGAATAGGAATAGATCCTGAGAGATAGGGAGGGGTCCCGAATGAGTTGTCAATGGATCCAACTCTCAAAGGAAGTTTTATAGAACAATGAAGCAGATACAATGTTGGTCAAACTTATGACCAACCAATAAGATTGCAAGTGTAGTTGCTTAAGTAATATTGATTGAATGTTAGGAAGGGTACATGAGTGACTTCATTAACTTTGTTTGACAACCTATAGTCTTAGTCTTGTCTTTTAGTCTTAGTCTTAGTCTTAGTCTTAGTCTTAGTAAGTGGGAGAGGGTGGCCCACCCCTAAAGAGATAATTGGAAATCTCAAAAGGGTAACACCAATAATCCAAAGCCTCCATTCATCCCTTAGGGAAGTATGTAGAACTATCCATTGTGACTTTAATCTTCACATGTACCTCCAGTCATAGTCCTGATTCATTCTCATCTTCTGTACTGACTCCCTCAAGGGGTCAGCCCTGTCTGATCACCTACTATATTTCTACTTAATTTAGCTGTCTATAATATTAGGGCATGACCTGGGATGCTAGCACAATAAGGCAACCGTATGACATGATGTACTAGAAGTGGCTGCCCTTTGTAGGACCTTTGCATACTTTTTGTTATGTGCCCATATAGCTCTTATGACCCTTGACTCACAAGAGAAACAAAGACTAAGACTCTGATTGTAGCAATCAGAGAAATACTTGTTTTTAGAAAATGAGCTTACCTCTATAAATATGGACAAGACAAAGACATCAGACTGAAAACCTCACCTTGAGTTTGCCTGCTGTGTAGCAGGCCACCACCTGCCCTCTGCCCTAACCTCCCCCCACCCCTGCTACTGCCTTTTGCAATATTATCAGTAAAACTCCCACTTTACTTCACTTTCATTATATGAGTTTCTCATTCCAT
>RJWT010051356.1:0-10715 GCA_004365215.1 Cuniculus paca
TTCTTGGAATTGGGGGAATGGTGACAGAAGACTCTCTCTCCTTCCTGCCTTCTTCATTACAATCTTTCATTCTGCTATACTAACAGGAGTCACTCTGGTCTGGTGGTCCGGTGCATGACTAGCATGTCACAATGGTAAATGTGAAATTTAACCTTTTTCTTCCACCCAATAATAAGTAAAACATTCTGAATTTATTAACAAAGAGACATCTAAGAGCAGTTCTGTCACTCATTAGCTATTTAATGATAATGTTCTATTTTTCCTTCTTGTCTCATGTGTAAAATATGAAAATCAATGGATTTGAGTGTGCACTTTAAGCTGTAAAACATTAAGCATGTTTCAGGTATATTTTTATAAATCTCCATTTAATAAAAGAATAAAATCAAACAAGTGGCCATACATGTAATCACTTCTTCAACCTCTGTCAATTCAGAATTGTTAGGCTCTTCTTTGCAAACTTATGAGTACATGCTCATATAAAATTGTCAGTGTTTTTTGTCTTTCACCTGAAGAGCTTATTTGCACTCTACTTAGAAGGCTATCCCTACTTCTACAGTGAAGCATTGTTTGGTACCATTTTGGAAAAATGAAAACCAAGAATGTTTCTAAAAATTCAATTTACCGGAAATTGAACTCATGACCTAGTGCTTGCCAGGCAGGCACTGTATCACTAAGCTATTTCCCTGGCCCAAAAGTCAGCATTTTTGAGATGCTATAAACTACAAGTGATATTGAAAAATAAAATATCTTTTTGCTTCATCTTTTAATTTGTAGAAGAAATCTAACAGGCAAAGTAGCTTTTATATTACTCTATTAGAGGCTTAGTTTTAAAAACATAAACCACTGTAAATTATTTCAAGTCTATTACAACAAAACTGTGGGTTTAACTCAATGAAAATCCAGTATACAGTGAGAGAAGCTATGCAATGACAATTTTAAAGCAAGTAGCCCCAGCACTTTATACTGATGAACTGGTGGAAAAGAATTTTCTATGTCTGATTAATCTGACCCTTCAAATATTCTTGTTTGCACACTTAGATTAAAATATGGGCTTTTATACTTCTACCACCAATTAAAATAGCCTCCTACATACATTTAAGATAGCTAATCCTTAAGAGAACTCTGTGCACAATTTGGTCAACTGTCTCTTTATATTGCTTGCAATTATCAGTATAATAAAATGGCTTGGGCTGGGGATTTAGCTTAGTGGCATAAGTGCCTATTTGACAAGTGCAAGGTTGTGAGTTTGATCCCTGGTACCACAAAAAAAAAAAAAAAAAGAATGTCTCAGTGTTTATTAGAACATGGCCTCCTAACCACCTTGCTTCGGAGCTTGTCATCCATTATATTGCCCACCAAGAGCTCAGGGAAGATATAAAATCTCTGGCTGTGAGTTACATTTAAAATGGAGAAACACTGCTTTAGTTTGTAATCATAAGCAATATGTGCTCATTCAACATAAGGAAGTAAAATGTCTTTTATTTTATAAAAATACATAAATATCTTCTATTTATAAAATTATTTAAAATTAATTTTAAAATATATATCTTTAGAAAAAGAAGAATGGCATGAAATGGAAATGAGAGCAAGGGGGTCAGGGAAATAAGGAAGGGGAGGACGAGGAAGTAATAAATGGGGTGGATTGGATCCTAGCACAGCAATATACATGCATGAAAATGCCATAGTGAAACTCAATAAAAGTTCCTAAAAGTTATTACCAATCATTACCTAAATCTTCATTTTCACTGTTACAACAAAGAAAGAAGTAAATCTTTAAAGTTACAAAATAATTTCCTTAGATTGTGATGTTTAAGTTTATTCTGACTCACAGTGGGTCCCAGGCTCTGGTTTTCCCATTAAAATTATTGCCTTAGTTGGTACTGCTGCCAACACTAACTTCCTTGTTGCTATTTCTAATAGACCTAGTTGAACATTGTTACATGTGTCCTCACTGTAAGTATCCAAACCCTGCAGACATTTCAGGATTGGCCTTAGTAGCTTCTGCATGCCTGTAATCCTAGTTCCCCGGGAAGGTGAGGAAGGAGAATCCCAGGATGCTCCATCTGGATGACTTAGTGACTTCTTGAGATCCTATTTCAAAATAAAATATTTTTAAAATCGGGAAGGACTGGTGGAGTTGTAGCTTCATGTGAAGGACCTGAGTTCAATCAATAATACTTATAATCAACTTCCACTCTAACAGTATGAAATTGATAATTATAAAATTAAAACATAAAAATACTTCCAGTTTTGGTAAGCATATTTTGAAAAGACAACTTCATTCACCTGTGACTGCATGCAAAAATTTGTTTTTCTAGTGAACTTTTAATGAATTTTAAGAACATTTATGTTTCTAGAAATTTATTCTCTGAAAATATTGTAGCTAAGAACAAAACTGGCCACAGAAAAACGTATGGATGCTCAAGCCCTGAATAGTCAAAACAATATTAAGAAAAAAAGAACAAAGCAGCTGATTTTAAAATAGACTACAAAGCTAGGGTAATCAAAACACCGTGATAATTGCACATAAGTGTACACATAGACCTGTGAAACACAAAAGAGAGCAAAATAAATTCACATATCTTCAATAAGCAAACTACAAAGTTCTCCATTGCTTGTTAATAATCAGCAGAGTGAAGAAGCATCCTACAAATGGGAGAGAATATTAAAAGATGATAATTCACACATTAATTATAGATTATACTCATATAAAGGATATATAGGAAAAGATCACATAAATAGAAAATATTATCTTGTATTTAATAAGCATCATTTGATTAGAAGTACTGATCATTCAATTAGTAGCACAGTTTAACGTTATTTTCTAAACATATTTAATATTCTTATGTTAAGTGATATGTTTAAATATGACCACCTCCTTTAATACACATAAATCCCACGTACAGTGACATTAATTTCCAGAATATATAAGGAATCCCAAAAACTCAGTAATAATAAAACAATCCAGTTTTTTAAAAAACCTGGAAACAGAACAAAATAGGCATTTCACAAAAGAGACAAATGTTCCACAAGCGCATAGTCTCAACATAAGTAATCATAAGTGAAATGCAAATAAAAGCCATAATGGAATATCGTTTCTAGTGTAAGAATTGCTATTATCAAAAAGATAAAACACAAGACCACTGTTTTTCTATGGAAGTGTTAGCATTGTTGGCTGAAGGAAAGAAAAACATATTGAAAATTAATGTGAATACTTATGTAATCCTGAGAAACTATGTTAAAAATTTAATTTTCTTTTTTATCTTTTAGTAGAGAAAGAAAACCTAAGGTATTGTCTTTCTGGGAATTTTGGATCTTCTTTAAATAGAATGTTCTGTAAAACTGTATATAAATGGAAATTCTGGTATAGTAGTTCACAATTTTAAAATTGGGGGAGGAGCCTATGGATATGCAGCATATCCTTAATAGACAAACTAAGCATATATCCATCATCTGTATGATCACTTTTTATGTCTGACATTTATATCTACCTTGCATCAAATTTGATGTGTAGCTGAATTTTTTTGTACAGTATTTTAAAAATTTGCGCCCATTGAAGATTTTCTGAAAGATAACATTGTGTCAACAATTCCCTTCATACACTGAACCATGTTACAGTTACTTTTTGTTCTTTCCAAGTCTAGACACAGACACATACACACATGTGTAACTTTTAGGCTATTCATTGCTTCAGGTATATTTGGCTCTCATAATCATATCAATAAGAAAAGGACACTGACCCCTTAGTGTTGTGGTTTTTCTCTTTTCTATTTAGTGAGTTATAGCATGAACCTCTTATAATAATTTGAATAGTTAGATTTAACTTACCTTTTACCCAAATCCTTTAATCATTAAGTATTTTGATTATATATTCTAAAAATAACTCATCACCATCATCACTTCCTTATGAGCCAGATGTAAAATAAAACTTTGATACTGCTTAAATTAATGATACACATTTTTTTTTATGAAACCTTTGTGTGTTTTCCTCTTTTCCACTTTTCATGCCAAATAGTCTGTCTGTCTATTTACTTTGACCTCGGTCTTGACTGTCACTGAGGGCCTCCTCTTTATGTTTATAGTTATATCTTTTTAAAGTAAAGATGTGAAATTTAGTCATCTTCCTGGAGAACTCTTTTAATGTAATTATGTTTTTGATTATAGCTTTCTTAGTTAATATCCAAAGTGATGTCTGAAGATTGCACTAACCTATCTCATTTTAAAAGCAAAATTACATTACTGAATTTGCTTTACTTCACAACACATAGCCATTAGGTTTCTTAATGGATTTGGAAAATTCAATAATTCCTTGCTTAGATTGGCTTTTATTAGATTTGAATGTCTTTCATACTAACTTTTAAAGATCTGTAGACAGCATTATTAGATTACAGTCTCAGACTCAGTGGCTTAAAACATGTAATAACATTTTTATTGGCTCTTCCCAAGTACCTAAAGTCACATTGATAGCAACATGATGCTGAGAATTCACAAAGTTAAATTCAGAAGGCGAGAAATTGGCATATTCCTGCATTGTAGAAATGTTTTATTTTCTTGTCAGGATGTGTCTTTCAACATGTTTCTGTGCTTATCAGAGGTGAAGGCATAAAAGCTTATATGTTATTTTAAAATAAGAACTAGCATTTAATTATGGAAATTATCTTTCAATTGTTTTCATGGTACATGTGTAGTGATTAAATGGCATATTAGTGCTATCTTTATTAAAAACCATTTGTTTAATTCTCAGTAAATAAAGGCCATCCATTGGAATTTTTTCTAGATACACACTACAGATAAAATTTTTAAAACCTGTTTTAGTAGTTCATGTTACTGTTAAAATTTACTGTTTAATGTATTCTCTTTCAAAAGAGGTCAAAATTTGATTAGCAAAATTTGCTAACCATTATTTTATTGCAACAGTAGCATCATATCAGCTAATATATTTGGACATGAAACAAAATGTATATCTCAATCTTATGTAATCTGCTGAATGTAATATGTCCTATTAAAATTGGGGTGAAAAAATAAAGGGGGTTTACAAATGCAGAAAGTGTATTCATAAAATTATTTTTAACTATCAGATGAGATGCAAACAATAATATTGCAAATGTACAGTATTCATAAAGGTACCCTGGCAAGACAGTCTTTTCCTGGGAACAGTTCCTTTGGTGGGCCTTTCTTGTCCATGCTGCATTTGGACATGCTGTCTTTGTTGGTGGTAGGATACTAGAGAAACAGGGCAGACTACTTTTCAGATGGAAATAGAGTCATCAGTCTAAACACTGGAAGAAGGGATGCAACAATCCTAGTTGCCATCATCTGTCTCTCAGATTAAGGAATCCTTTACTTTTGAATATGGTCAATTGTTTCTTTATGAAAACCTAGTGGTAAAATATTTTGGTGTATGAACTTACATATGTTGGAAGTGCTCTGCTTTTCCCAGATCCTTTGGACAACTGCTTTTTTTTTCAAATGAGCTTTAAATGCAGTCTTTCCACTATATCACATGACTGTTTAAGTGATTTATAGTCTCAAATATAAAAAAGTGCTAAACTAACAATTTTTAATGACCACTGATCACAGTTGACTTATTAGGATTTTTTTTCTCATTTGATTTAGCAACATCTCTACTTTTTGTTAAAACTTGGAACAAAGTAAGTTCTTATCCAATTTAGGAGGATATGAAGGTTGAATAATAAATAGGCCAGTAGAGGTTATAAACCTGGACTGTCCCAAGCAAACCAGTATGTGTTATATCAAATTTTACAAAAAGCTCACCTTAAAAGTATATGGACTGCAAGGATGAATTTTTTTTTAAAGATAGTAAAACCCAACAAAACAAAATGGAATAAATCCAATCAAAACACAGCAATGAAATTGGTGCATAACATCAAAGCTGAGTAATAGGAAAACAACAATGGTTACCATCATATATCTTGTTATCTTCACAGTAGTTTTCCATGCCATCAGATATAACAAAATCAGACCAAAACAAAACAGAATAAAAGCAATCAAAACAGAATATTGAGTAACACAAAAAAATTAATAAGAATAAAACAAAACAGTGAGAACAATATTAGATTTCAAAAACAAGACAGAAAAAATCCCCCATATTTGTTGTATTGCATACTGTTACCCTCCCTATAGATGCTCAGACTGTTACTCCATGCCTGTAAATTCAACCTAACAATACAATCCTTCAGTTGCTTTTTGTACCTCAGTTTCTATCAGCTCAGGCTGACCTCCAAACCAGCTGGTGGCTTATAGGGTGAGAGGGTTTGGTGATTTTCAGCCTGCACGCCGGTAGGCTTACAGGAGGCACTGACTTTTCTCTTCCTAGGCCCTGCATCGTCTGCAGGGCTTACCAGAAAGGCTGGCTAGTGGGATCCTTGATTGGCTCCTCCCAGTCCCAGCATGGCCAATTCTTGGGAGCTGCTGTCTGGCTTTTCTTTCTCTTCCTGGGCCCCACATGGTCTCAAAGATGAATTCTTTAATGGTAATCTGATTATATAAACATATACATAGTATCTCACAAACTACATGTAATATACTGAAACATAACCTATGACTATATATTTTGATTATTTTGATTTTCTTTAAAAGGCAAAATATTTATTATATTTATGTTTATAAATTAAGTACCTCATATGAATTGCTTCACTATTTTGATCAAAATCTAATTTCAGAGTGAGTGAAGATAAAAATAACAAGAATGCAAACTTAAAAACATTTTCATATTTTAAGTATATACTAGGAACATTTTAATCTTCCAACAACCTGAGTTTTAACTATAAGAACATACTATTAAACATGTCTTATTGAGATCTTATTATATTGTCCTGCACTTTAAATATATTTTTCATCTTCACAATGAGTTATCCATGGTTTTGTTATTTTTTAAGTAAAAGATTGGATAACAGAAAACATTAAAATGAAACAGATGATTCAGCATTTTTATCCAGAAGCAGGGAATTCTGCAAACATTTTCTGCAGAAAGCAAAGTAGTAAAGATTTTAGTGTTGTTAGACGATACATGGTTTCCGCAATATAATCTATTTATTTCTAGCTCTTTGAGGAGGGACTTGATTAATACTGTGGTCCTCAATTTACTGATTCCTATTGCAAAACATATGGTAATTTTACTATGCTTCACACCCTAACATAAATGGTTGTTGTTTAAAATATAAATGTTCTTATGATTTTTGTTAAACCTCTAGCAGAGATGACTGGAGTTTTTACAATATATGCCCACCTGTGTGGCTTCATTAGATTTTGCATAGTGTATGGTCACTCTATTATAAACAACTGCTGGGATAGGGAATACCCTTCCTTGTGACCTTCTATTTTTCTTTGGATGACTTCATACCACTTGTATTGTGAGAACCTGGAAGATCATTCACTGCAAATTCACACAGTACTTGTTTGTGTCTCTGCTTGACCATTTATGAGTAGTATAATTGTAGGCAAGAGAAGTTACTTTAGTGTGTCTCAGATTCCTCACCTGTAAAATGTAATTAAGTGCTATAACAAAACTAATATTGTTCCAATTTATTACAGTGCCAGGTACATAGTAAGTCTGCAAATGTCAGCTGTTAGCATTGTGTTTTTAGTTCTACATAATCTATTACCCAGAATAATGGTCATTGTGTTATTTTCCATTTATTTCAATTAAACAATAATGCAGAAAACTACACCTATGCCAACTGTAACAAATTTAGAAGACTTGTTATACTTTAATAAGGCAATATCATGGATATAAAATAATCATATGTGAAAAGATAGTATCTCATTAGATCCCATGAGTAATGTTAAAACAGAAACACTAAATCTGCTGGAAAACAAAATAGGTAGAAATCTGGAAGACATAGGGGTAGGTGAAGAATTCATGAACAAAAGTCACACTGCATGGGAAACACTTTCCAGAATCAACAACTGGGATCTTGTGTTATTTAAAAGTTTTTGCATGTCAAAAGAAATCTCCAACAGACTGAAAAGAAAACCCACAAATTGGGAAAAAAATCTTAGTCAACTGTTCTTCAGACAAAGGTCTTCTATCTAGAACATATAAAGAATTTAAAAAAATCAGGCCCTCGAAATTCAAAGACCCAATCCAAAAATGGGCATCTGAGATGAAAACACACTTCTCAGATGAAGAAATATGAATGGCAAATAAATACATGAAAAAATGTTCAGCATCGTTGGTCATTAGAGAAATGCAAATTAAAACAACTCTGAGATTCCATCTCACTCCAAAGAATGGCCAGGATCAAGAAAACCACCAATAACAAATGCTGGAGAGGCTGTGGGGAAAAAGGAACCCTTCTCCACTATTGGTGGGAGTGTAGACTGGTGCAGCCACTGTGGAAATCAATCTGGAGGTTCCTCAAAAAGCTACGATTGGAAGTCCCATTTGACCTAGCTATTCCACTTCTGGGCATATTCCCAGAAGAAGTGAAATCATCATACCACAGTGATGTATGTGCACCCATGTTTCTAGCAGCACAATTCGTAATAGCCAAATGTTGGAAACAACCCAAACGCCCATCAACTGAGAAATGGATAAAAAAGGTGTGGTACTTTTATACAATGGAGTACTACTCAGCTATAAAGAAGGATCACATTGAGACCATACACATACGTGAAATAAACCAAACTCACATGTGTAAACAACACATCATTTCCCTAGTGTAAGAAACTGAAAGACTCAATAAGATATAAAATTCCCGATAAATATGGGGGAAAGGTTCTGAAGTCCAATGGTGCTTTTATCCTTTGATTTGATTGGTTTAAGTCTCTTTTCTACTATTTGATTACAATATGTGAGAAGATAGGAACAGCTTTTTTGAAGAAAACAAAGGACATTAAGGTAGCCATTATTGATTTCTTGTCTGATTTGAAGGCCTGTAATGCTTTCATGATTTTGTTTTATCTGGTTTTATTTTATTTTGCTTCATTTGAGTTTATTGTGTGTGAATGTATGAACAACCATTTCAAAGAAAACAAAAGATAGTAGGGTAGCCATTGTTAGTCTTCTATTGTTATGTTTTGAAGACCTGTGTTGCTTGCAGTGGTCTGTTCTGAAATGCTTTGTTGTGTTTAACTCTGTTCTTTTTTGTTTTGTTTTGTTCTCTTTAAAATAAAAATAAAAAGTTATGAGGCAGCACATTAAGTGACAATGCATCAGACTGAACTATTAGAATAACAAAGGCTACACAGAGAATACATGATGTGTGAAATATCTTTGAACAATTGGGAAGATGTTTAGACATTGAAAGGAGTAGAAGATCACTTTAAATTAAAAAAATAGCATTAGAAGTCTTCCAAACAGGATAACACAAAGTTTACGCTAGTAACAAAATAAAGCTCTTAAAAAGATTATTTTTATATGGGTTCATACACATTAAGGATTGTCCTCAATCCCAACATATGGTTTATGTACTTGCCTTGGTAAGAGTTATCAAGAGACATTGAAACTATGTCTCTTTTGAGAGTCACAGAATTTTACAGTGGTTCATCCTGCAGGGAAATGTAAGAAGTTCACAGCTATAGGAGACTGCATGTTAGAAAGAAAAATATTAGAAAGGGGAACTAATGTAGAGCAAACTGAAAAAAATGAGCACTAGATATAGAAAGTAGCAACATAAGAGTTTGATAAGGTCATAGTTGAAAGTATGCAAGTTGGTCAGAACTTTAAGGCAGAGAGTTAGGAAAAGGAATAGCTGTCTCAAGTACTTTTCTAGGAGTTATTGTTTCATGGATAACAAAAGCTTAAAAAAATTAGCTTGAGAACTCAAGTTTTCAGTTTAAAAATGTGAAGTAGGAGACTAATAAGGAAGTATTTGTTTAACCAAAAAGAATAAAAAAACTTTTTGCCCATATTCCCTATCTTTGAATTCAGGTTTTTCATTTTGCAGCTGATTTACACTGCTGACTGTCACAGACTTTATGTGAGAATATTGAGAAAATCTGATCAGTTATTTCAGAAAAATATTGATGAATAGCAATCCTTTGAAATTTAATGACAATTGTATTACAAGTCCTTTGGGGTTGGTATAAGTTTTCTTTTGCAAACTCTAACTCAGTCCCTAGTAAACAGTCTTCTAATTTGTATTGAAACTATTGATCCTCACTTGTTAATTTTATAGAAGTTAATTCTTTTCATATTACACTTTTTGGAATATTTAAATATATCTTACTCCTTGTATATCCAAAATGGAATGACAATTAGAAAGTCCTATTTTACCTATTTTTCAATTATGTGAGTTCTTAAAAATATATGTAACTATAGCAGTTGAAAGCACTATTAACAATTAGTTACTAACACAACAACATTAAAAACTTAGTGATTTTAAACAATAGCATAATCTTATGTCCAGTGTTCTGTGTGGTTGCAACTTGGCTGGAATATGCTGATCTGTAACTTGCAATGCTCAATATGGGCTGGAATTAGCTTTCACTTTATATTTCTTTTCTCTTTTAAACAGAACTTATCTGTTACATAGAATAAGTCTGCCTAATGGGAGTGGCCATTTTGTTTTTCAAGGTGGTTTGAATCCAACCAAAGTCCTCATACGTGCTAGGCAAGCTCTTTACCAATAAGTTATATCCCCATCTCAAGGTTGCCTGAATGCCAATTATTTGTGCACAAATATACCCTAATCATGTCTCTTCAGTTTCCACTAAGGCTACAGTCATTACCTTGCCATTTGCTCAAGAAA
>RJWT010051357.1:0-10717 GCA_004365215.1 Cuniculus paca
GCCGGTGTTCCCGGCAGCCCTTGGCACCCCCTGGCCGGCAGACGCACCGTGCTGACCTCCCATGCGTGTCCAGTGCTGTCTTCACAGGGACCCCAGTCCTGCTGGACCAGCAGCCCCCCTCCACTGGCAGTGTCCCATCCCATGGCAGTCACTTCGGTGGGGGCCCAGTCCCTGCACAGCCACACGGAGTTGCTAGGGTGAGGACTCAACAGCGGATCTCAGGGACAGTGCAACCCAACAGCTTGTAGGGTAGATCATGGGGCCAGGACCCCGTGGGCCTCAGATTCACTGACCACCAAGGGAAGGCACAGGTTCTGAACAGGAATCAGACTAGTCCTGGCCTCAAGTGGGACTGCCAGCGCCCCCTCCAGGCCACCTGAGGGAAGGCAACACGTGCTCACTTGGGACAGAAATACGGGGACAGTAATGAGAGGTGCCTTGCTCTCAGGGCTAGGGCAGCTGGGCCAGGGTGACCTTGCCTCAGCAGGACAGGCTGTCTGGAGGCTGAGCCTCACTTGCTCTGTTGTCCCCCAGGCTGTGATGGCCAGGGGGCTGTGGGGACAGCCCTGTCGAAATGCTCTGACAAAGGAGACGGTTGGGATGGCAGGTGTCCTGTCCTCAGCCACGGGCTGGGGGGCCTAGCTGCCCCTCTTCCTTCAAGAGTCCCCCGTGCACTCTAAGCCCCCAAGGCGCTGAGGATGGGGACACCAGGGCCCTGCACTCTGGGTTCTACAGAAGGCCAGAGGACCTTACAGGCAAGGCTGCCTTTCCTGGGGACACCATGTATTATGGTTTGTGTCTAGGTGGTCCCCCAAGCCTCATGGAGTCATGGAAGTGGTTGAATCTAGTGTTTGTGATTGACTCGTTGTCTAGTGCTGGGATTGGTGGTGTGAGTGCTGCACCTGCCCAGGGGTGGAGCTGACACACAATGTAAGGTGGGGAAGGAGGCCTGTTTTTCTCTTTTTTTGCATAGTTTGCTCTTGCTGCTTGCAGCTGCCATGAACGGCTGCCCCCTCAGCTATGCTACCCTGCCTTGGAACCAGCTAAGTATGGACTGAAACCCCCAAAACTGTAAGAAATAAACCTCTCCTTCCTTCACTTTGGGCATCAGGTATTTTGTCTCAACAACAAGAGAAAAGTAACCAAGATAGAATTTGGTACCAGTGGAGTGGGGTCATTGCTGTGACCATACCTGACCATGTGGATCAAGGGCCTTTGGGAATGGCTTGTGGGAAGCGTTCAGAAAGGTTTGGAGATGTTGCTTGAAAGAGTAGAGCTGGACCGACTTAGGCTGTTCTACATGGGAGATTCTGGTCAGAGCTCAAGAGACCAGAGGGTGGATAGAAAGCCTGCTGGTAAAGACCAGGCTCGGGAGGTTTCTGCTGGAAAGAAGGACTGCATTGGATGCTGGACTCCAGACGATGTGTGCTATGGCTTGGCGGAAAGTTTGTCTGCATTCTGCTCGTGTCCAGAGATTTTGCCTGAGACTGAGATTAACGGCAGTGGCCTGATTAATCTGGTAAGAGAAATTTCAAGGAAGTCAAATGTTGAGGCTGTGGCATGACCATTGTTGGTAGCTTTTAGCCAGATTTATGTTGGGAATCAAGAATGAAGAGCCCAGCATAGTGATTTAAAATGTGAGTTTGGTGGGAAGGCTGTGGACTGTAAAGACAGAGCTGAAACATGGATCGCTGAGAAGGAACAAAGAAATAAAAAAGATGGCCTGGGGGATCCCAGGAAGCAGCAGGTCTCCACTCTCTGCAGCCTCAAAGTGAAAGTGAAAGAGTTTGCTCTGAGGAGAAAGCTGAAGAGTGCCACATTCCAGAATGGTGGCAGAGGCCACAGGAGGTTCCAGAATGGCAACAATATAGAGAATCTGTTCCTTGTGATCAGGTTCAGAGTGCCCAGCAATCTAAGCACTTGACCCCTGCAGCCAAGAAAGAGGAAAGCCTGGCTACTGCTCCAGCTGGCAGCAGACCCTGGCAGCATCCACGTGGCACTGGTTTTAGGTGCATGGAGAATGCACGCGTTCTGACGGTAAAGAGGCTTCCACCCCAATTTCAGAGGGCCTGAAAGGCCAGTCAGTGTGCCCCTGAGAGGGCAGTGTGTGACGCTATACAGTAGAAAACCCAGAAGTTTGGAAAAGCCAGGAGTGTGGATCATCTAAGGAAAGCTGCAAAGACTGAGCAGAGTGGGCCTGAGAAGCTGTGGGAACTAAAACCCCTAAAAGTGCCATGGGGGTGGAGCCACACAAGCCCTTTGGAGCTCACAATTTGCCACAGATTGCTTCAGATGCTGGACATACAGCTACAAGACTTAATGTCTGCCCTGCTGGGTTTTGGACTTACTTTGGTTCCAATACTTTGTATTCCCGTTTGTAACTTTTGGAATGGTGATGTCTATCCTGTGCCATTGCATGTTGGAAGTGTTTAACTTTGTTTTCATTTTTACAGGGACTTGCAGCTAAGAGTTTGCCTTAGGTCTCAGAGGAGACTTGGGGTTTGGACTTTTCAGAAATTCTGAAACTGTTAAGACTCTGGCAACTCTTGGAGATGGACTAAATGTCTTTTGTATAAGGGTTGTACATGAGTCTTTGGGGGGCCAGGGGTGGAATGTTATGGTTTATATCTAGGTGGCCCCCAAAGCCTCATGTAGTCATGGAAGCAGCTGAATCTAGCGTATGTGATTGACTCATTGTCTAGCGCTGGGATTGGCGGTGTGAGTGCTGCATCTGCCCAGGGGTGGAGCCGACATACAATGTAAGGTCTGGAAGGAGGCGTGTTTTTCTCTTTTTTTGCGTAGTTTGCTCTTGCAGCTTGCAGCTGCTATGAATGGCTGCCCCCCTCAGCTATGCCACCCTGCCTTGGAGCCAGCTGAGTATGGACTGAAACCCCCAAAACTGTAAGAAATAAACCTCTCCTTCCTTCACTTTGAGCATCAGGTATTTTGTCTCAACAATGAGAGAAAAGTAACCAAGACACCACATGAGCATCTGGTGGCAGAGTAGGCCCAAGGGCTTCTGCCACTGACCACCTGGCATGTCTCCCAGGCCCCACCCCTGCCGTGGGATGCCAGTGACAAGGGAGACACTGCCCTGCCCTGGAGGAGCAGATGGGCCTGGGGTCGGGGTTCTTGCTTGCTAGAGGCAGGAGCTGGACCCTGGTGCCCAGCCAGTGCGCTAAGGTTGCACCCAGCTGCAGGCTCTGCACTGGCCTGGATGGGAACAGGGCACCCTATGCCATGGGCCTCTGGCTCCCTGCTGCAGTGCCAGGGGTCCCTTCCCGGGGCCTCTTGGGGTCTTCAGCTCCTCCACTTCTTGTAGCTGCTCTGGCATCAGCTTTGGCCCCAGAACAGCCCCCTTTGTAGAGCTCCAGTGCTTTCTGGACACTGAGGCCTGGGGGCAAGGAGGCCACAACACCCGGCAGCCCTGAAGCCGGATCCTGCCATTTCCTGCCACCATCTGGAGGTGTGCGATGTGTGCCTGTGCGTGTATGTGTATGTATACACATGTGCACACACATACATGTGTGTAGGTGTACATGTGCATGTGTATGGGTGTGCCTACCTTTGAGTGCATGGCTATGGTGCACACGTGTGTGCCAGCAACTGCGCATGTGATGTGTGCACATGCATGCGTGTGTAATGGATGGTCTCTTAAAGATTCCACTGAGTTTCCCACTGTAGGATGCTGAGAATGAAACACACTTAGCAGGGACACGCTCTGATCAGATCTTTCCCCCAGCGGGCCGTGCTCGGTACCATATGCACTCAGGATGCAGGGTGGCCAGGAGGGGAAAGGACTGGTGCTCTGTCATGCACTGCACGGTCAGTCTCTGGATGCAGGTGAGCAACAAACTAATGGGGCATCCTGCACTATTGTAAGTGGGCTGTGTGCGAGGTGGACGCGCCCGGCCGCAGATCCCATGTGCCCGTGGGACAGGCTGACCACGCTGGCTGCTCGCATGGCTCACAGCATTTTCAGCTCCCGAGGGGTCTGTCAGGACGCAGCCCCACTGTAAATCAAGGAGGCTCTGCATATGTGTGTGCATCCATGCGCCCACTGTGACCTGCAGAAGCACTCTGGACTGAAGACAGGCACCGGCTGCAGAGGACGCGGCTGGGCCTGTGGCGAGCGCACACGACTCGCACGTCTGGCCAGGGGACTCTGGCTCTCCCGTGGCGTGTGCAGCTCTAAGCACATCCCGTCTCACGGTGTCCCTGGCCACGTGGTGCGCTCACACTCATCGCCCCCAGGTGAGGAGCCTGAGGCAGGCAGTGGGGGGCGTGGGCGGGGGAGCCTGCCTGTCTCTTACCGTTTGTCTGTCCGCGTAGACGCCTGGTCCATCCCGCTGTTGGCGATGAAGTTTCTGATCTCAGAGAAATAGGAGTCCTCCTTCTCATCTAAAAGTGCGTGGTGGTCTGACTCGGAGGTGGGGGAGGAGGCGCCAGTGCCCAGGTGGTTGGTGAGGACCCCGGCGTGCTGGCCCACTGCGGACAGACGGACAGACAGACAGACAGACAGGCGGGGTCAGGCCCTGCTCACCGGGCCCTCCCTTCCCGGCCACAGGGCTCCCAGCCCCCACCTGGCGCGCCCTCGTGCTCGTGCTTCTTGAGGTGCCGGTCCAGGTTGGTCTGCTGGCCGAAGCAGCGGTTGCACAGGTGGCATTTGAAGGGCTTCTCCTTGTTGTGGATGTTGCGCACGTGCCGCTGCAGGTTGGAGGAGATGCTGAAGGAGCGGTCGCAGTACTTGCACCTGGAAGACAGGTGCCGGGCGCGTGGGAAGGGGTCCAGACGGCCCGGGCCTTTCCGGAAGCTGCTGTCCCCTAGGCAGGCGCCGGGGACCCCAGCGTTGTCTCTGCCCTCCTGCCTGGGCCCACATGCCCCTGGCAGCCGCAAGAGGGCGACCTTGCATTGTGGAAAGATGCCCGGAGCTGCCCGCGGTTCCCAGGTGGAGGCCGGGCACGCGACTGGCTCCGGCCACTTCCTCCACAGTTCTGCAGGGCCTGGCCTGGCTGTCCCCTGTGGCCGGGTCTGTGGTCAAGCCCCTCCTGACTCGGGCCTCTGTGTGGCGACTGATGAATGCTCCCAGTTGCCCTGGGGTGGGGCTCCCGGCCTTGCTGTCCACCCTGCTGTGGATGGCGCCCGGCCATGCAGACCCTTCAGGCACTGCTGGCCCCTTGTAGGCCCTGCCCAGGTGCAGCGGCCTGATGGAGGGCACACAAGGCAGGCAGCAAAGCCGGAGGCAAAGGGAACGATGTGAGGCAGGGCCGATATGTGGCTCCTGCCTGAGCTGCCTGGGAGGCAGTGGCTGCGACCGAGTCCCTGCCCGGGCTCCATGCGCTCGGCCAGACGCCTACAGCGGAGAGTATGACTCTGGCTCGCTGCACACGCGTGCACCTGTGCGGTGTGAGTGTGCCCGTGTGAGTGAGCCATCAGCACCTCCAGAGCTGCTTATCGGAAGCGAACGGTAAAGAGCATTTGGGGATTTCGTTTCTGCGATTGTGTGTTTTCCTATTTGTAAGAGAGGCAGCCTCAGCTGCGTCTGCAGCACAATGCTCAGCCGACCCAGCGCGGCCTCTGTGGGGCCTGGCGGGGCTGAATACCCTGCCTTTCGTTCCGGCAGGAGGGCCAGGCCTTCACAGGCCTCCCTCCCCTTGATGCTGCTGGCCCAGTCCAGGGCTGCATGCACCTGGACAAGGACTTGATGACATGGGGAGGAAGGGCTGGGTAAGAGCGGCAGCACTGGGCCCAGCACATCGGAAGCCTGGAGCAGGGCCACGGCCCACCTGATGTCACAGCTGGCTCCTGAGCCTGTAAGTCACTAACCTCTGAGCCACCCGATTAGAGTTTAAGGAGTTTGATGACAGCCCCCAGGAGGGAGCAGCCCCTCTCCCAGCACCATGGTGCTTCCTGGGGCTGTCTCATCAGTTCTGGTTCTGGGGTCCCAGGCAGCGCCTGTGTGCCTCATCTTCCTGGGGTGGGCAGGATGGCCTCCAGGCACGTGGCGCCTCAGGAGCCCCAGGCCATCCTGCCGTGAGCGGCAGGATGGGAGAAGGCCGCACTGTTGGCGTGAAGGTGCAGGGCCCGGGCACGGCTCTGGGGCCGGGAGGGGCTGCGTTTTTCCCTGGTCACGGGGTCTTGACCAAGGCCTCTCCTGGTTTTAATCTAAATAAATGGCCAGGGCAGCGATGTCCATGTGAAATTTAGGGGGGCAGTGAGCCCTGGGCTTTGACAGATCTGAGCTGTATATAAACTGCCAGGTGCCCAGGGAAATTTTTGGCTGCGCAGTCAAAGGGACAGCGGCGAGTGCCAAGGGAAGGAGGGCACAGATGGGTGGCCACAGTGCCTCGCAGAGGCTTCCAGGGTCCTGGAGAGGGACCCCCGGGGAGAGGGTGGAACCAGTGCCCCCCCCGAGGCAGCGTCCTCCCTGGGACCAGTGGGTGGGTCATCACCAGCCATCGTGGTCATTGTAAAAGGAAGGGCAGAGAAAGAAGAGACTTTGGCCCCAGCCCTAAAATAGAAATAAACAAGAAAGTAGACAGGTAAGGGGCACCTGTGCTCCCCCGCAGACCTGCAGCTTGCCTCTCTGAACAGACACAGCTGGGGCTGGGCACAGCACTCATCAGCAGTGTGGTCCTCAGAGGGGAACTGGCAGGGCGGGGCCCCAGGCCAGCCTCTGGGGCTCCCCCTCAGTATGGCACAGGCGCCACCAGTAGCTACGAGATGCCCCAGCATCTGGGGACAGTAGTGTGCAGCCTTGTCACTCCCTCTAGCTCAATGTCCTTTCCAACCAAGTCCTGTGATGTCTATGTGCGGGAGTCAAAACACACGTGTGCCATTCGCTGCACCCTGGCCTCCATCTCCACCCAGGTCTCGAGCCTGGAGAAGCCGAGAGCAGAGGACCGCTCGCTGGCTGGCCATGGGGTGGAGTGGGGTGGCCTTTCCTCCGGGGAGAGCCGAATCACCCCATGTAGAGCACTGGGACACACTCTCAGGGCTCAGATAAATGGAGCAAGGGCTTCAGAGGGAGAGAAACCTGAGAAAAGCCAGCCGATGCAGCGCCTGGGCTCTCCTGAGCACCCCTGAACACACGTGGACACACCCGGGCACACTCATGCATACACCTGGGTCCCCGGTGCACCATGCACTCGGGAGGGCGAGCGTGCGGGTGCTGCCAGGAGGCGGGGCTCTCTCCGGGTGCGCAGGTGTGGAGGGGTCGTGCTCCTCTCTGGGACTGAGCTGGCACTGAGGGCTTCTGGGGCTGCGGGCTGCATGTTTTCCTCTTCTAACCTAAAATCCTTCCAGGGAGCAAAGCAATCCCAGGAGTCACGCAGCATCAAACCCCTCCACACTGCCTGCCTTGAGCCAGACAAAGTCAGGATTTGCAACACAAACTTGCAAAGCAATTATTGTTACCAAAGTCGAAACTCTCAGATTGAAGACAGCAAAAGAAATCAATGATAATTAAATTCTTCTATAAATTCAGCCCGGACCCTCTGGGGGCTCTTAGCACGCAAAACTGTCCAAAAGTCGGCTCTCATTACAGAGAAAGCACACGGCTGGCTTTCCAGGAGGCGACTGGACCAAATAAATCTTTCTGTTGCCAGCCTTTGTTAAGTTGTCGCTGCCGCTGGCGGTCGAGGGCAGCGTGTGCGAGAGGGCGGGTGCAGGGCACGTAGCGGGTGAAGCTGTCACTGACCCTGGGGGCTGTGGCCTCCAGGGATGCTCTGAGTGGGGCTTGGGGACAATGAGGTATGCAGTGCCATGTGGCCTCCCTCCCTAGGAGCGGCACACAGACCGAGTCCCTAGGGCTTGGATCATCCTGCAGTCACTTCCTGGTGACCTCAAGCTCAGCGTGGGCACAGTATGGGAATCAACGTCAGCTCTGGACCAAGCCAAGTCCTTTCTCCCCTGCCTCGCTGGGCAGACACACCCGGTGTGTTACTCACCCGGTCCTGGCAGAGAACCGGGCGTTTTCTGTGTGTCTCGGGGTGACAGTCACCTGGGCTGGGTTGACAGGGTCCCCTCCGGGAGCACTGGGCAGGGCTCCCGCCCGACAAAGCCCCAGGGACAAAGGGGGAGGGGACAAGAGGCGGAGGTGGCAGGTTCCGAGTCATGGGCATCTCTGAGCCTTGGTTCTTTGTTGTTGGAACAGGGACGGCAAGACTCGCTGGGGAGCTGCTCGGAACCCCACATTCTATGACTGCCTCCAGAGTGCGGCCACTCTGCCGCCCCAGGAGGGGGGGCGAGGTGGGGGCAGATGTGTGGCTTCCCAGCCAGTGCTGCCATGGGACCCTTCAGGCCTCCTCAGGCTCCTCGGCCAGGATGGGGACCCACACTTGCCTAGAGGTCCCTCTGTGGTCCACCACCTGGGAGGGCATCTGTGGCCATCAGCAGAGGAGCAGAGAGGGGCCGGACCCGCTCTGATGCGCAGCCCTGACCTGGGTGGCAGCCAGTGCGGCTGGAGGGCCACTGCTCTCGTCCTTCCTGTGAGTGGGGAACGACCTTCCCAGCAGCCTCCTGGGCACCTCCTGCCCCATCCCAACATCTGAGGGAGCCCAGGGAGTGCCAGAGCCCAGCTCCCAGCAGGGGCAGCTGCGGCCACGCTTCTCAAAGTGGGGAGCTGAAGTGCGCAGAGTCACGACCCCTGGGGGCCTGGCTCCCCCAGCCTCAGGGTGCTCCTACCTGTACGGCTGCTCCCCGGTGTGCGTCCTCAGGTGTCTGGTGAGGTTTGCCGATCGGGGGAAGATCTTGCCACAGTACCTGGGTGGAGGGAGGTGCAGGGAGGGAGGGGTCAGGGTGACCCACAGCCTACTTTCTCTGGTCTTCTCTCCATCTGGCGCTAGAGGTCCTGGCCTCACACCGGAGTGCAGGTGCCACCTGAATCCTGAGTCCCAGCCTCCTCTTTGGCCTGGTGCCCAGCTTTGGTCTTACAGAGAAGCCAGCCGGGCCATGGCACCAATGGACCAATGCCGCCCAGCAGCACTGAGGCCCTCAGCCCATCTGTGGGCAGTGCAGGCTCAGACAGGCTTGGACGCCTGCATCAGTTGTGAGACAGCCAGGGAGCACATATTCCGGACATGGTGGCCAGCTGTCCCCAAAAGCTGTGGGTACACACTGACCCGCTCGCCCACCTCTGGCCTCCTGGACTCAGCCGGGAAGGCAAAGGCTGCACTTTGGGCCCAGGAAACCCAGCTCTAAGGCCCAAGAGTCTGCACCAGGTGCCTCCCCACCAGTCAGCTGCTCACCTGCATGTGTACCGCTCCTTGCCCTTCCTGAGGATGGGGTCTGAGAGCGTCGAGGGTGGGGACCGGAAGCTGAAGGGGTGGTGGGGCAGGGGCTGCAGGGAGCTGCCCGAGTCAGCTTTCATGGCCGCGAAGCTTTCCAGCTTCTCCGTCATGGTCTCGATGGCTGACATCTGCCGGCACAAGAGAGGGGAGAGTTAGGGATGCACGGGGCTCAGTGGCTGCCCAGCTGCAGCGCGTGGGCCCCTCCTGGGCACCTGAGTGACTTATGGCTGAGCACATCTGCAGCTGCTTAGTGGATCCAGGGGTCTTCGGGGCTGGACACCTCGCCCTTTCCTGGGGCCCTGGGTGTCACCCAGGCCTAGCCGGAGGGAGCTGGAGTTGGCCTTTCACAACCAGCTGGGTGTGGGTGGGAATGGATTGGGTCACATAACCCCTTTTTCTGACCCAGGTCGGCAGTGCAGCTGGCTGACCCTGGCTAGCACTTCTCGGGTAGTTTGGGATACACATAGCACATCTGTTTTTGAATCTGTTTAAAACTGAGGGAACCACCCCCTCAGGGAACCACTTCCACCTAGTGGCTGGATGCCATAATTGCAGGCAAATAGCAGCCCTTTAAGACCAGATCTCCCAATTGCACATTCCAAGTAGTAACGCCAGGTGTTGTAGCACGAAGCACGCAGGACAACTGATAAGGACAGAGGGAGCTACCTCTGCTCCTTGGGGATGCCATGGGCTTGGTCAAGGAGGAGGGAGGAGAGGAATTGGTGCTTTCCATCTGGTGGACACAGTTCTGATCAAAGCCCAGGACTGGGTGGCCTGCTAAGGCCTCAGCCTTGGTGACAGTGGAGGAGAGGGGACAGGGGAGCTACTCGGCTCTCAGTGATCTCCCCACAGTTCTGCTGTGGGCGCTGCAGGAGGGGGCGGCTGGCCAGGGGTCCATGGGAAGCCTGGTCCATCATGCCCAGCACCCTTGGGTTTGGAGCAGGAACTCGGGAGGAAATGCCGGGGACCCTGCAGCCCCTGGGCCTCAGCAGCACTGCATACACCAGTGCCAGGTCCGCACCTGCAGAGCTGCCCAGGGGGTCGCCTCAGCCTGCACCCCAGGGCTTCATGCCGGCATGCGTGTGAGCTGGCCACCTGCATGGTGCCAGGTAACGTCACCACACAGTAGTGGCCTCCGCGCTTTGCAGGGCCAGAGTTACGGGGACTTCGGCCTGAGCGACGGCCCAGCCTCAGCCGTGGAGCACCATGACTTTTCAGTCATCCCTCCCCTGCCCCTCCCTTCTGGGCCTGGGCCCCAGGGCAGGCAGAGGGTGGTGGGCTGAGGGGGGCACGGGCAGGACAGACAATGGGCAGTTGGCCCCCTGTGGGCCTCTCTTCCGTGGGCCTGGGTGGGTCCTGCCTGCACGGCTGCTCGGCCCGATCAGATATTCCCGGCCGAGCTCCCCACCCAAACACAAACACAGGAT
>RJWT010051358.1:0-10723 GCA_004365215.1 Cuniculus paca
GAATCTACAAAACTCATATTGCCTGATTTTATATATATATATATATGTTTTGTTTTGTTTTGTTTTGTTTTGTTTTATTTTGTATTGAGATAGGATCTCACTATGTAGTGCAGGCTGGCCTTGAACTCACTAAGTAGCCCAGGGTGGCCTCAAACTCATGGTGATCCTCCTGCCTCAGCCTCCCAAATGCTGGGATTACAGGCCTGCACCACCACACCCAGCCATTTAATTTCTTATAGCACCTACTCTTTTAATATTTTTCATAGTAATAATACAACTAATTAATACTATGCAGCATATAAAATTTCATGCTGAACAAAAACAAGTCCAGAAACATTACTGTGTACCCATAGAATAGTTCCTGTAGTACATGTTCCCTATGGACATCATATTTAAAAACAATTTTTAGAATGGTATAAATGTATTTTATAACTCATTAACTGGAGGCATCCAGTATTCTTCTATTACATAATCTGTTCCTTTGCTAAAGTTGGCAAACTGCTAGGATCCACAGAATGCAGGAAAAACAAAATAGCAGTTATTTCTGAAGGTTTGAAGCTGACTGTGGTGGTGCACACCTGTCATCCCAGCACTTGGAAGGCTGAGGCAGGAGGATCGCCCTGAGTTCGAGGCCAAGCTGGGCCATAAAGAGAGATCCTGTCTCAAAAAAAAAAAAAAAAAGTCAAGGTTTGAGAAATCCAGACCACCTTCAGTGTAGTTTGCTGAGATTTTTCTCCACTGAAGTCAAAAGCAGGGTTCTCTTTCCGGGATCCCTGCTGTAAGCTTTCTCCGCTTTTGCTCTCGTAGCCAAGGATCAGGCGCACATTCAGATTCTTGGAGCGAAGCCCAGCGGCTCTCGGCAGCTCTGTCTTCGAACAATTTCCAGCTTCCAACGCCCAGTCCACTCCCCAGCTACTGCAGCACCAGACTTCTTCGCTCTGTACGATGCCTTTGGACAAGGGCTCACCCGTGACCGGCCTTCAGGCACACGTGGAGGAGGAAGTAGGATCTTCTCGTTCCCGCCTTCTCTGTCCTTAGTGCTCCGTCACACCTGGGCTGGAAGGCAGAGTCAGGAGAGCCTCTGCCCCCAGCCGGGTCCCCAGATTTTTGCTGCTTGACATCTTTCTATGGGCAACTGATATGTTCTGTTAGCAGTTCATGTTTTTGATTTAAAAGAAAATAAAAGTGAAAGCCTAAAAATAGTAGCTTGGGATGGCTGACTTTGATAGATGTGGTCTAGTGAAAAATTCCACACTGGTAGATTTCTTTTAAAAATTAAAATGGGCGGGGGAGATAGCTCAGCGGTACAAGTGCCTGCCTAGCAAGCACAAGGTCCTGATTCGATTCCTGGTACCAAAATAAATAAATAAATATAATTAATTCATTAAAATGGAAGCTGGGCATGGTGGCCACGTGCTTGTTATCCTAGCACTCCTGGAGGCTGAGGCAGGAGGGTGTCGAGTTTGGATTCCAGCTTGAACCATTGAACAACATAGGGAAAGGAGCACTGTGGATGTAGTAGCTCAGGGAAAAGGCTCTGGGTTCAATCCCAGGTACTGGAAGAAAAAAAACAAAAAAACAAAAAACGAAACAGGGAGCCTGAGTTCTCAGCGTCTTGTCTGTGGGACAGAGGAAACAGAACCGGAAGCTCAGAGAGCCCCGTCTGGGGGTGAAGACGAAGTGGGGAGCTTGGGGCCCCGCCGCTGCTGTCCACAGGTAGCCTGTGCCCAGCCTGGTGCCTGAACACTTTTCAGTTAGTGTTGGGGTGAATCATTTCCTCCCAGGACACCCTGTTCAGATTTTACCAACACTATCGCAGCAAAGCTTCCTCACCCCAGAAATGCAAAACAAATTACATAAGAAATGAATTCTTAAAAAAAAAAAAGGCCACCTAAAAGTATAAGGAGGAGGAGGAGTGGCCATGCGTGAGAAAATAAAACTTTTTTTAAAAGGAAGTTTCTCTCTCCCTACTTGGTAACAACGAAATTTGCTGCTGAAGGCAGGAACCGCAGGACCCACACCCGAGGGAGAGAGGCATTGTGGATTTTGGGGGGACACTCCCGGAAGTCACAGCTGCAGATCGATGCGCTGGTTGTCCCTGACGAACCCTGCAGGTCTGTTTGTAACAGCTCCCTCGCGTGAAACTGCCCCAGTCGCTCAGGGAAGACTCACCTCCGAGCCCCTGAGCCGCTTAGAAACCGGCAGGCCCAGACCTGGCTCCAGGGTCGTGAACAAATTAGAGAAAGAGGAAGGGAAAATGCAACTTACAGAAATACAGGAAGTCTGAGGTTTGTCAGTTGCTGAAACATTTGATACTGTCCTTTAGGAGTCTCTTGAGTTCTGAGACCTTTGGGATGGGAAAGTCCTAGGATGGAAAGGTAGCAGCAGCCCAGCCTAGTGGCCCACACTGTAATCCCAGCACGTGGGAGGCTGAGGCAGGAAGATCGCTGTGAGTTTGAGGCCAGCCTGAACTACACGGTGTGACCTTGTCTCAAAAAAAAAAAAAAGAGGTAACTCAGAGGCTGGAGTCTGCGTGAGCTGGCCCATAAAGTGAAGGAACAGCGACTGGTACAGGGAGCGACCCCGGCTGTGTGCTGTCCCGGGGCAAGAAGGGAGGATTTCACACTGTGTTCTCCACCTCACCACAATCTCTTTCCTACTCACACAATAGTGAGAAGAAGGGTCCTTCTCCTCCCGTGCCCCTTGGTGTGTTTATATTTAATAGACTACATTTTAGAGCAGCCTTTAGTTTGCTGGAAACTGAAGCTTAGAGAGCATTTCCAAAGACTCTCTTGGCGGGCAGTACTAAGAATTGAACCTGGGACCTTGGCACTGAGCTGCATCCCCAGGCCTTTTCTTATTTTTTATTTTGAGACAGGGTCTCACTAAATTGCCTCTGCTGGGTTCAAACTTGGAATCCTCCTGCCTCAGCCTCCAAGAGTACTGGGATTACAGATGTGCACCATCAAACTGTGCTTCACATACTTTGTTCCCTGTCCTCCTCCCCACTATGGTTTCTCCTGTTAGTGACTTGTGCCTTAGTGTGGTGTTTGATGCTCTTAGGGGGTCAAATTTGTTTTGTTTTGTTTCGTTTGTTCGAGACAGGCTCTTGCCCTGCAGTTCAGGCTGGCTTTAACTCACTATGTGGCCTAGTCTGGCCTTGAACTCACATCGATCCTCCTGCCTCAGCCTCCAGAGTGCTGGGATCACAGGTGTGCATTACCATGTCCAGCTGAGCCAATAAAAATACATAGTCACTGTTTACATTCGAATGCACACCTTTGCATCTACACCATTCTCTGAGCTTTGACGATTCCGTGATGATACGCATCCATGTTCCTTCCAGTATCATGCAGGCAGTTTCACTGCCCTTTTTTTGATGCAGCAAGCTGCTGTTCTAAATTCTGCACTTGCAACATCACTTTTTTTTTTTTTAATCTGTTTGTAGGAAGAGAAGAAAGTTGATTTTGTCTTTTTGCAGAAATCTACACAAAGGCCCTTTGGCTGCAACTTGGACGTCCTGGAAAATCGCCCCCCATCCCGGCACACGCAGCTTCGCCCACGCAGGAAAATACAAACATTTGTTTGCCAAACATCTCCGAGGAACGATGGGGCTGACGAGTCAGAAACCGGAGGGAAGCGCGGCTTGGGAGGGCCTGTCTCGTCTTGGGTCCCCGCAAGGCTGTGTGCGCCTGAGGCTGAAGCCTTCGGCTGTGCTGGTTCACTGTACTTTTCCTTCCACTTGTAAATTTGCTTGAAATGGACAAAATAATAGACAAACATTTAAAACAACTACTTATCAACTGGCTTTATGTTTCTTCCTCGGCGAGTTCTAAGTGAACACAGACGTGTGTAAATGAAAAGCCATTAATTCTGAAAGCCTTGTTATAAAGTGGAGATAAAGCAGTGGTTTGTTTGTTTGTTTGTTTGTTTTGTTTTGTTTTTTTTGTGGCACCAGGGATTGAACTCATAATCTCTCACTTGCCAGGCAGACGCTTAGGCCACTGAGCTATATCCTCGGCCCTTGTGTTTTTGAGACAGGGTCTCACTATACCTTTCAGGCTGGCCTTGAGCTCACTTTGTAGCCTAGACTGGTCTCGAACTCACAACGATCCTCCTGCCTCAGCCTCCCGAGTGCTGGGATAACAGGCGTGAGCCACCACGCCCAGTTTAAAGCAGTGTTTTTACAAAAATCATGACCAGGCTCTGTGGCCAGCTTCCTTTAGGAGGGCTGGAGCTGATCGTGTTCCCTGAGACATTCACAAACCAAACTGGGCTGCCGGGACAGAGGCCACGCATTGCCCCACATCTGTCTTTCCTGCTTCAGCTATAAAAACCTCAGCTTTTAGATGATGAAAGAACATGTCTCCCAGCTTCCTGTGCACTTGAGGGTAACCTTGTGACATTCTGCTCAATGGTTTATAAGGGGAAGTGTCTTTAAAGAGGCACCTCTTTCTTCTGCTTGCAACCTATTCTTCCTGCTTGTTGGAATACAGTCTGGTAGCTGGAGCTTCAGCAGCCATATTGGGTTGTGAGGCAGAAGCTGAATGAAGTAATGAGGAAACAGTAAGACAGAAAGGGTCTGGCTCCTGAGGCAGGTACAGTAACCCGTACCTGGAATCCCAGCACTCTGGGAGGCTGAGGCAGGAGGATTGCAAGTTTGAGCCCAACTGGGCAATTTAGCAAGACCTTGTTTCAATTTGTCACTATTTTGGGGGGGTGCCCAAGATTGAACTAATGACCTCGCGCTTACCAAGCAAATGCTTGAACTGAAGACCTTGTTTCAAAATAAAAAATAAAGGGCTAAGCATGTAGCTTAAAAAAAAAAAAGCCAATTTGAAAACACATCAATCCGGGGGCAACAATGGTACATACACTGGGCATTGTCATCCCGAAATTATTCACCCAGAGCACAAGACATCTACATCCAATGGTACGAACAATACCAGCACAAATCTTTCTCTTCACTGACCTCAGAAAAATCAGTAGTATAACTATCTTATCTTTTTAATATATACACACACATATATATACATATGCATATGTTCTTTCAGCTCACACTAGTGAAACAAGATGATGTTTACACATGTGTGTCTTATTTATTTCACTAATGAAGTTATGTTCTCAAGATGCATCCATTTACCTATAAGTCTCCAGTTTATCCTTCTTTATGGGTGAGTAGTACTCCATTGTCTAAAAAATTTGGGTTGTTTCCAAGATTTAGGTATTACAAATTGTGCTTCTGTAAACATGGGTGCATATATATTGTGAAACCCTTTTTTTAACCCACAACACTAACGAGAGAGAGAGAGAGAGAGAGAGAGAGAGAGAAAGTTGTAATTTAGAGGCAAAGCCACCATGTCCTACAAACCAAGCCACAGTTCTACGAGTGGAGCCCTCTAGAGTTGTACAGAATCACAACAGCGACCCTGAACGGGAGCCCCACAGCTGCAAATGGCCCAGGCCCAGCCCCGACACATGCACTCAGCCGCGGTATCAGAAAGTTGAGAGAATTCACCCAAGAACCCAGACTTCCAGTTTCTGTTAAAAAAAATGGAACCTTCACATTAGTAGACCCGCAAATTCACATTCAACAGCCTGCGAAGTTGGCCACCACCTTCAGATTGTGTGTTTCTTCTTTTTACCGTGTTCTCAGCTCTCTCACATTTGGGGGGCTGTGGGGCACCCTGCACAAGATGTGGCAGTCAGTCCCACATGACTTGCGTTACAGAGGCAAAGAGGAATGAGATATGTAAATAACAGTATTCACAGTTTTAATTTTACTTCACCTTTATCTTTGGTCTATAACGATAATGAGCACCAGGTGTGGTGGCGCACACCTGTAATTCCAGCACTCGGGAGGCTGAGGCAGGAGGATTGTTGTGCGTTTGAGACCAGCCTGGGCTACAAAGTGAGCTCAAGGCCAGCCTGAACTGCATAGGGAGACCCTGTCTCAAAAAGACAAGGGCCGGGGATCTAGCTCAGCGGCCTAAGCACCTGTCTGGCAAGCGCAAGGTTGCGAGTTCAATCCCCAGTGCTGCAAAAAAAAAAAAAAAAAAAAAATCTCCCAAATTACAGAACTAGTGATGAGAAGATGATTATCTTACCATACCATCAAATCTCAGTATTAAAAACAAAAACGGGGGCGGGGGATTTAGCTTAGGGGCATAAGCGCCTGCCTGGCAAGCTCGAGGTCATGAGTTTGATCACTCATTACTCCCCCTCCAAAAAAACAAGAAAACTTGTGGAGAATAAAGAATTTGTTTCAGTCCATATGCAGAATGCTTGAGCATCTTATTTCTTCTTTGTCGAAGGTATCCCTAAAGCCTACCAAATAAAAGCTAAAATGGTTCACTAGCATGAAAATAATAACAAAGCCAGCCCACCCTGCGGTGCACGCCTGTGATCCCGGCATCCAGGAGGCTAAGGCAACAGGATCACAAGTGTGAGCCTGGCCTGGAACTTAGCAGCATAGCGACCCTGTCTCACAGTAAAACAGAAAAGAGGCTGGGAGGTCTGTCAGTGCGCTGCCTTGGATTCAGTTCCCAGTACCAAGAAAAACAAACGAAAACTAAATCCCAGCACTTTGGGAGGCTGAGGCAGAAGAATCTCAAATTCAAGTCTCACTTGGGCAACTTAGCAAGATCCTGTCTTTAAATTAAAAAATGAAAGGGGCTGAGGATGTAGTGCCTCTGAATTTGATCTCTGGTACTAGATAAACAAATATATCCTAAAAGTAGGTACTCATGCAAATCAGTAATACAAAATCAGTACGCCTAAAAGGTTTCTCTCCTGTTGGAAACACCAGGAGTCAGGCAAAAGAAACAAAAACAAAAGAAAAATAGCAGTCCCCTGTTTTTCCGCTGTGTGTAAGCTGGTATTGGCTGACTTCTGCTGCTTCTCGTGCCATTCTTCCCCTGGTGGGAGTCTGTCTGGTCTTCCTGTCCTCCTTTATTTAGTTCTTCTAATGGTTGTGTTCCTTCCTACCTCAGGGCCTTTGCATATCTGGTTCCCTCCCCTTGTAAAGCTCTTTTTTCCCCTGACTTCTCTCTCTTCATTCCCCTGTCCCCTCCCTTTAGCAGGTTTGGTATCTGTTGTCCCTCAGGTCTCCATTCAGTTGAAAGGTTCGCCCTATAAGGCTCAGACCCCTCCCAGCAGCTCCAGGGCCCTTCTGCAAATGCCCGGAGCACCTAGGGGCGCAGCATGACTCTTAGGCCCCAAGATATTGTGCTTCCAGGGGCCACTTTCTCCATAAAAGGAAATCAGCAATTCTATTTGATGGCTATGTTGCCATAAAAAGAAAAAAAGAGATATAAATCTGTGCTACTTGTTTTGAAATCAATCATTTGATCATTCTAATACTTACAGGTGCTTCCAGAATAATTTATTTGTCTATTTATTTGGGGAGTGGGGATTGAACCCAGGGCCTTTGAAATGAGCTACATCCTCAGCTCTTTTATTTTTTATTTTGAGACAAGGCTCACTAAGTTGCTAAATTGCCCACACTGGGCTTGAATGGATGATCCTCCTGCCTCAGCCTCCCAGTGTGCTGTGATTACAGACCTGTTCCACTTTGCCTTTTTAACTCTATTTCTGCATTAACACAAGTTCTTGCACACAGTAGGCGCTCAATTCATTTTCAATGAAGACGGAAAGAAAAGAAGTGTGACTGGCCATTTGTTTTGCAAGGTTCCCATTTTGTCATTTATGGCTACAGGAAAACACATTTTCAAGGATCTTGTGAGTCTTAAAAATTAACATGCATCCACTTCCTAAAACATTGCCTGGCAGACTGGTCTACAGTGGATGTTGTGAAATGCTTGGTCAGGGGTGTAAGAGTTTCATGTACTCACGCTGACATGATTTTTCAGATTATAGATTATAGATTCATAAATCTCTTCCCATATTTATTTGAAACCAAGACTTAAGAAACCTTGGACTTTACATAGACAATTTACTTGGGTGCAGTTGCCCAGATGGGGCTTGAATTTTAATTCTCCTGCCTCAGCCTCCCCGAGTGCTGGGATTACAGGGCTCACCACCACCTGCCAGCTTCAAATAATTTTTTTTTCTTTTTTGTCTTTTTTGAGACAGGGTCTCACTATGCAGTTCAGGCTGGCTTTGAGCTCACTTTGTAGCCCAGATTGGTCTTGAACTTGCAACAATCCTCCTGCCTCAGCCTCCTGCGTGTTGGAATCACAGATGTGTGCCACCATGCCTGGCAAATAATTCTTTTCTCTTTTTTGAGACAGGTCTCACTATGTAGTTCAGGCTGGCCTTGAACTCATTGTGTAGCCCAGGCTGTTCTAAAACTCTCAGCAATACTCCTGCCTCAGCCTCCGGAGTGCTGGGATTCCAGGTGTGCACCACTATGTCTGGCAGTTTCAAATAATTATTTTACTTAGTGGCATCAAAGAAAATGAGCAGTGTTACTATTTTATTATAATACATTGTTATATTTGTTCTATTTTATTATAATTATTATTACTCTCTTACTGTGCCAGCTTTATAAATTAAAACTTATGTCTATGTAGGAGAAAACAACATATACGGGCTTCAGTACTAGGCCCGGTTTCAGGCATCTGAGTCTGGGGCATAACTTTGCAAGTACGACGGGGACAACTGTCCGTCTATTCCGCTCAATACAAGAGAAAAAGAGCACTGCGCTGGCACGCAGTGGAATCACTTGAGCTCTTTCTGGGGCGCCACGTGTTCCCGCAGGGGCACAGCCTGGAGTCTGCAGTCGAACGCGGTGTTCCTCATAAGCACTGGCCCTCGAGCAAGTGTACAATAAAAACAAATCCCAGCCGGGCCTGGTGGTGCGTGCTGGTAATCCCAGCGCTCGGGAGGCTGAGGCAGGAGGATCACTGCGAGTTTGAAACCAGCCTGGGCTACATAGTGAGCTCAAGGCCAGCCTGAACTGCAGAGTGAGACCCTGTCTCAAAAAGACAATAAATAAATAAGTAAATAATGAAATAAAGAAAGGGCTGGGGATTTAGCTCAGCGGCCTAAACGCCTGCCTGGCAAACGCGAGGTCGTGAGTTTGATCCCCGGTACCAAACATAAATAAATAAATTAATTAAATAAAGACAAACCCTAACGACCTCCATAAGGCTGCAGGCTCCCACTGCGGCCCCCAGACCCCTCCTTTCTCTTGTCAGAACTACTCTGCAGCCCTCCACCGAGGGCGTGCTGCTGTTACCTCAAAAACTGTGTGTGGATGGATAGAGACTGCGCCTTTCGCGTTTCACTTCCTCTTTAGGAGGAGGAAGAGATAAATCACAAGAACAGAGCTGATATTAAGGATCTACCTAAAAAGGAAGCTTCCAGGGAATGCGGGTGACACGCGACTGAATTATGCTTTTTATCTCCTCACGAATGATTCTTTAACTTAAAAATGAGGGCAATGAAGATTTGTGAGCTCTCAGTGAGATGTGATCTTTTCCTACTTGGGATTTAGTCTGTGGATACCCAACGCTGTTTTAGGAAAAATGACAAGTTGAGCACGTTGCCTTATTTAAAGATTGAAAAATATGCTTTGTGTATTAAAACTGTGAAGAGAAATATTTTCATGACTATATAAATACTTTAACATATAAAAGATGGAACAAAACTTTCATGTGTAGCTGAGGAACTAGAAAATATAATTAATCAAAATATATATTCCCAAGCTAGACCTAGTTTGTTAGTTTACGTCCCTGTGCTTGTTTTGTTCGTTTTTGTTTTGCTTGTTCACTGCTGGTTTTGTTTTTGTTTTTGTGTCTGTTTTTGTTGCAGTACTGGGCTCGAACCAGGGCCGTCCGCCGAGCTAGCTACCCAGTCCCTTAATTTTATTTTGAGACTCGGTTCTCAATAACTTGCCCGAGCTGACCTCCAATAAAGGAACCTCCTGCCTCAGTCTCCCCGAAGCTAGAATTACGGACGCGCACGACCACGCCCAGGTTCAGCGGCGTTTTTTAAGACAGGAACTAAGAGCATTCCAGCCAGTGACTAACTCCTCCCCCTTTAACATTTTATGATTGCATGGTAGAAGCAGTGCAAATCTCTGGAGACACATACTTATTCAACAGTTTCCAGCACTTATTTTTCAATAAATGTCCTAGTTTCAGCCCACCCGACCTGGCTAGGGAGCGTGTGCTGACCACGGCGCAGCTCGTGGACCTCCCGGAGGCTCGGGGCGGGCGCAGTGCGGGTGCAGGCCGTGCCCACGCCGCCTGTGCCCGCGACCCCGACCACCCGCGCTGCCGCTGCGGCGCGGAGCTTCCTGACTCTGCCTCCGCCGGGAGCGGGAGGCGCCGGCCGCAGAACTCGCCGGAGGCGGCGGGGATCACGGGGCGGTGGGCTGAGCCCCGCGACCCGTGCCTCAGTTTCCCCCTGGGCGTCTCCCCCGCGGGGCTGGCCGAAGGAGGAGCCGCGCTCGTGGGCGCCCCGAAACGCTGGCCTCGCCCGGGGTGCGCGCCCCCTCCCAAGGCGGCTCGGCTGCGAAGGGGCGGGCCTGGCGGGCGGGGACGGGGGGGCCCGGAGGGCGGGGACCGAGGAGCCCGGTTTTCTTTGACACGGTCTGAAAATGAGAATCGTCCACGGAAGACAGCTCGGCTCGGTTAAAAAAAGGGAAAAAAAAGTGCCAGGAAGGCAGAAAAAAACGCTGAGTCTCCCTGCCCGGCGCGCCGGAGGGCAGAGCGGGGACTTGCAGCCGCGAGATAAAGCAGCACCCCTCCCGCGC
>RJWT010051359.1:0-10714 GCA_004365215.1 Cuniculus paca
GTGTTGTCCTAGGTTTGTGTCTAAAATTTAGAGTGAGTTTTGAATTGGAAGTTTGACAAGAAAAAGGTTTCTGTTCAACCTCGAGTGTTTAAATCTGCCTGTAGTATTTTATAACTGAGATTAGGAAGATATTTAATGTAACCTTGACTAAATTTCCTCATGCCACAAAAATTTTAACTATATAACATTGATAATTTGAATGATAAGGTACAAATTTTAGCACAGGTTCCTTTAAAACTGAGAAACAGTTTGAAAAATTTTGAATGTTTCTTATGATACTCTAGTAGGATACAACAAAGTTTATATATATATATATATATATATATATATATATATATATATATATATCCTGAGAGAAACAACATAATATGTAGTTAGTTTGACCATTGGATTGAAAATTATTGAAGCATATATGTAGAAAATATTTCTATTTTTTCTAATACTTCCTATAGACTTTGAAATCTCCCTTCCCACTGTGTAGCTGATTACTTTAGCTGCTTCTAATTTGAGCCCATGAATTTCAAACACTTTAATGTGTTCAGTCATGTATTTCATTCAGTCCTCTTACCTCTCAAATTCAGCACAGGCTTATAGTTTGTTGAGTGGGATGGAAGCAGAGTTAGTCTCCCCAAGATCCTTCTTTCATTTATTTCTTGAGTTGGAAAGATACAGACAAAGAAGATGTAAAAATGGTAACTCCATGTTAGTGGTACCGATGTTGCAGGGTCTCTATTTTGTAAGATGACAGTGATTCCTCAGATAATAGTGACTTTTTAAAGTCTCTCCACAGTAGATAATCAAATGGCAGACGGCTTAGGAGAAAGATGCATGATTATATAGAGGAGGCTTTAGGGTTTGTCTTCCATACAGGAACTCTTTTAAGCTAGTCATTTTCTCTCCATTGCTCACATACACCTATTAAAATTAAGAATTTTTTTTAAAGTTTGATTGTTTGAATGCGTATGAGCCATTGAAGTGGTGACTTGATACTTACAGTCTTCATTTTATGAGTACTGTTATGCTTTGAATGTAATGAGTGGTTACTGTGTAGTCCACTCCAAATATATATATGTCACTATCTTTTGCTAAGCCACCTTATTTCAAAATAACAAGCAAACTTAAACTTCAGACATGAAATAAAATATTCCCTCAACCAACAGAAAACTCACATATTCTTATGTTAACAAATAGTGCCTGCTTTTTGGTATTCCTACTTTGGCCAAGCAGTCTTTTGACATTTTCTCTAAATCCTTGATGATTTCTTGCTACTTTTGCATGTTCACCAAGTTAAATATTTAATCTCAGTAGAGTTTGCTGGATTTTGCTCAGTTAGAATTTCATCTAATTGACTTGGGGCCGATCACTTAAAAATTTCTGTGCCTGATTTTCTTCATATGTAATACAAATATTATAACACTTAGTATATGGAGTTTTAACAAGGTTACCTTGAAAGAGTGAATGTGCTGTAAATCACAGTGAACATATAAAGAATAATCCACAACAATTTCTCTAATGCACAAACACATATATTTTAAGGCTTATTCTGTGTATAAGGTCTGCCAAAGAATTAATAATTAACCATACAACTATCACATCAATATCAATAAAGGTAAAATTGTAAAAGGAATAATAACAGACCCTCAATAAATTTTTTTCTTTTTTGCTGATTCCGCTTTCTGTAATCTTTCCATAATTTTCTATAAGGGACAGGAAGACGCATAAACCTACAGAAGAAGGAGGATATGATGATACTGTTTTTCTCTCGCTGCCACAACAAACTACAAGTTTAGATGCCTAAAACAGCACAAAATTCTAACTCATAGGTTCCGTGGGTCATATCTGACATGTGCTAAAATAAAGACCTTGGCAAGGCCACATTCTGATTCCAGACTCATCCGGGCAGAACTCAGTATCAGGTGTTTGTATCACTCACTACTCCATGATTCTGCAGATCCCAGCAGTGAATCTCTGGTTCTAAATAGCTGCATTCTTCCTGTTCTTTCCCTATGACCTCCTTTCACCAAGAATGTGTCCAGTCTGTCTCAGAATTCAAAACTCTTCTTTCTGTTCTGCCGTGTCTTTCTGATATATTGTGCCATCCTCTACTACCTTTGATGTGGTTACATTAGCTTTGCCAGGATAATCTAGAATAATCTCTTTATGTTAAAGGCAATTGATTAGTAACCTTCATTCCACCACCAATTAATTAGTTAGCAGCCTTCATTCTGTCACTGAAGTTCCTTCATAGCAATAGTATGATGTTCTTCCAATAGGCAGGGTCCTTTCAGGAGTTGAACCCTTTTTCCCATAATAGTAGAATTTGCACAATCCTCTCCTCTTTGAGGCATTTTAGCTTAAAAAAATACAAACAAAAGCTTTCTGAATTTGGAATTTAAATACATTTCTCCAGCCTCTATGCCCTCAGTTACACTATTTTATACCAATTTTGTAGAGCCAGAAAGTCTCACTAAGCACATTTGCTTATTCTAACACTGTTTGTAGGAAATATAGGTGTCTCATTGATGAGAACACTTAAGCAAACACTTATGTATAAAATATATAATATATATTTTATAGGCACATGTAATGCAAATCTAATCAATCAAAATACCTAGCTCACCACATTTCATTTCTTTCACACGGTGAATGGGTTTAGGGTAAACCATTGATTTTGCTATTTTGTTTTAGTACCCTCATATTATTTAACAGGGAATAAGCCTTCAATAAATCACTTTTCTGCTACAACTCTGGGTGGCAAGAATTTTATGGAATTGACTTGCTATATCCGTCATTGACCTAATGGTTTCTTTGGGGAACTGGTAAATTTAAAATAAAATTATTTTTCTTGCTATGACTGGAGCCTAGATCTGAAAAATCCCTAATACATTAATTAATGTAGGCTGTCTTAATCAGGGAGATATTATTTTTCTCCCCACTTTAGCAGTAAGGAAATTGATGTCCAAAGAGAATGGATAACCACTGATTTAGGAAGAGCCTAGATGGATGATCACATCTCAAAATTTCTATTTCCCTGTACTGTGACTTCTTTATTGCACAATGTTGCTCAGAAATAAACTGAAACTGTTCCTTCTTCTTCTGCACAAGGCAAATTTAGTCAAACTGGAAGACGAAAACTTAACTTTTCCCAAGATACAGGATATTTTGTTTTTTGCTGAGACGGGGAAATACTGGGCATCGCATATCTTCTTCTCTATAAAAGAGAATCTCATCAGATGTAGCTGCAAGTGGTTGATAGAACATCTTCTGGATACCCTGAAGAAGTTAGATAACTAGCTCAAAGAGATTAAAAATATTTTTCAACTTACACCATACTTACAAGCATGCATATTTTGAAATAGAATAAAGATAGGACCCACAAAACTATGATTAGATGCTCGGCCAGTTTTGGTTGAGGGAACAAAACATTAAAGAGCAAAAGAGGGAAAAAGTAAAAACTTTCTTGAAGTGTATTTTTCAGAGTGAAAAATGAAATTTGGCAATTTTAATGAACAGTCTGCTCACTTGCCATCTCTGCATGAGGGCTTTCCAGAGACTTACAGGAATCTTTTCAATTTCTCAGAAAGACCCAGCACTCAGGCTGTAAGGCATAAACCCATCAGCAGCTGGATGTGGGTCAAGCTTTCCCTTTGGCTAGTTGGCTCTTTTCTGAAGATGGGAAGAGTTGGTCCACAGCCAAAGTGGAGAAAAAAACATAAGTGGGATGAGTGAATTTGTTGTTAAGTGTGAAGTGGTGGGCATATTAAAAAAGATGTAAAATTATAGGTAAATAATAGATTCGTGGTTTGAAATTCATACCTTTAAATTTGATTGTGTCTAGTATATTTTTTCATAGAACCAAGTTTTTATTAGAAAGCTAATGTAGAGGTTGATGGTATTATATGTATTAATAAGAAACGGAGAAAAATAGTTTATATCTAAGTTTTTTGAACCTTGAACAACATAAATTTGCTAAGACAGTCATGTAATATCTCTATTTAGTGTTGCAAATTAGACCATACATTTAATACTGTATGCTTTTACAAAAAAAACTCTATTTATATCTATGAATCTAAAATACTTCCAGATTTTACTTGGCGAAGGAAAAATATGGTACAGTCTTACACTTCCCCATTAATTTTCATTATTGCTTGATTTGTTTTACAAATAATCATGTTAGTTTATTTTGCATGTTTACAAAATATATCTTTATATCTATTGTTATAATGTAAATTTAATGTGTTATAGTTTAAGAAAATTTGAGCATGTTTTCATTTTTCTTTTATTAATCAAATAAATTCTTGCATAGAATGTAAATAACGTATTCTAAGTATCATTCTGTATTAGAACATGGAGAACTTCCTTCTTCCTGAAGCTGCATTTTACTTTATTGTGATGATGGAATCTCAGTTATTTAATTTTCCTTTCTCCCATTAATAATCATTGGTTTATGCAGAATGTCATTACTACAAAATTTCTTATAAATCTATATTCTAAAACATCTGTATTATTTCATGTATATCTTCTTAAGAAGGTAGATCTCGTGTGGGATTTTTTAGAATAGTAAATATATTTTTAATTCTGATATTGACAAGAGTGTTCTAACATTTAGTGTACTTCACTACCATTATTATATTATGTTATTGTGTCATTTCCACTGACTAATGCTCGTGTCTTTCTATGGGAAAATACTCTCAGTACTTTCTACATAATGTTGTTTCTTGGTATTTTCTTTACTGGTAAGAGTATTAGCTTGTATTTTTCTCTTCTTTGCCCTGAACAAAGCACATGAAAAAGGTCCAGGGAAAATTACCATCATATTCTGTCTACATTTATTGTGCTTAGAACAAGTAAGTGAGCTAATAATCAAATTACTAAGAGAAAAAGAATCTGTTTTGGTTCACACTTTTGGAGGTTTCAATCCATGATCTGTTTATTCCATTGCTGTGGGCCTGTGACGTGGCAGCATACCATAGCAGGGAGAGCATAGTGGAGTAAAATTGTTCACCTCATGGCTGTAAATGAAAATAAAAGGCTGTAAATGAAAGAAATCTGGTCTCAACAACTCCCTCCTAAGACATGACCCCAATCACTAGAAGATCCACTAGTAGAACCTACCTCTTAAGATATCTACTACGCCACAGAACTCTAGGGGCTGTGGACCAAGACTTTAATGTATAGACCCGTGGGGCAAATTTTAAGGTTCTAATTACACTTATAATCAATTTAATTTGGCTTATAATCAACCTAATTAAAACGGAATTTTGACAGTTTAAATTTGAGGAAAAACAGTAGACTTCTATAAAACAAGTAAATACAAAAGTAAATGACTACAGAAGTTGATTTTAGATGAAGTAAACTATTATTAAATAAACATGCTACTGTTAACTAATAACAATTATTGAATAAAATATGAGTTCTTATACATGTAAGGTTGCCTTCACAGTCTGCAGATTTTATAACTATTTGTATCGCTTTTTTCTTTTTATTTTTCTTTCTGTCTTTCTTGGTTTTTTTCTCTTTCTTTTTATTAATCACATAGACAAAGGACAAATTCACCGCTTAAAAAATGAATGGATATTTTAGTTCGCAGTTTCAACAAACTGATTGCATATCTGGTTGCCTGGTTCCAAGGCAGAAATGGCATCGTGGAAGGAACATGGCACAGGAAGACTGCTCAACCTATCCCAGTGAGGAAGCAGAGGGAGAAGGGAGGAGCTGGAGACAAGACTGCATCCTGCCAGGTCACATCCCCCATGACTCGGTGACTCACCTACAACCTGGTCCCACCTCCTGAAAGTAAATTTGCTGTGAACTCATTGATCCGTTGATATTTTAAGTGTAAACCATAACCCAAACTCCCTCATTCCTTCATTCATTTCTTTCTTTCTTTCCTTACTTTTTTCTTTTGTTCCTTTTTTTAGTCTATAGGAAAATGGAGAATTGATGTGACATATGAAAACACGAGCATATGCCTAATTTCTAGTTCTTAATCTACGTTACTTTTAATTAGATTTAAATTGTATAAAATGCTTGGACTTTAACCCAAGACTTAGTTATAATTTTTCTTTTATACTACATTGAAAACATCTATCATTAAATATTTTCTTTTTCAAAAATTACTTAATGCCAGAAGTTATGCATACTGCAAAAGTGAAAATGATTCATACGATTCTTTCAAACATTTATCTTGGATGACAGAAACAGAAACAAATACTATAATAAGGGATTAATAAGGGATATTAGGAATTAAATATTGAAAATCTATGATGTGAGGCCAAGTAAGAAAACAGTTCAAGATAGAGAATTATCCTGAGGCCGGTCAGAGGAAACCACAAAGAAATCAATGAATGCACTGACTCCTAAGATAGGTAATTTCAATATCTTTTTTATAGAGATCCGTAGCTGTTTTAGATGAAATTGTGAAGATGACTATGTTGAAGTGACATGGTATGGCCAGGATGGTGAAGTGAATCTCAACAAAACATGTATCAGGTGCTATGAAACTTGTTGAAATGAAAGTGTGTACACGGAACAATAATCAGGTGCAAGTATAGAAAAAAAATTCTTGTAAAGAGTAGAGATTCTCCAGGCAGGAAGACAGCTTGTCAGCTTGGTAAGAAGGCATCAGTAAACACAGAAAGTACAGCAAATTAGGTGAGTTAGAAAGGAAGAAAAATGAGAAAAAATGATTCTGCTATGTTGGAATCAACAATAAAACAGAAATACCTTTTCTTTTTTTATCTACACTAATCCGTCCTCCTGCTGTGATTATTTCTGTATTCTTGTTCAAACAGAAAAAGATACATTCTGTAATTTTAAAACCTGGAGCTACTTAGATGTAAGCACAAACTTGTTCTTTATACCAAAAGTTTCTTTGAAAACAAATATCCACTCACGTATTTAACAAGAAAGATGTCTACTATAGTGACTAAGTTTGTGCTTTCATTTAGTGGGTAAAAGTAACTTGTACAAGAAACGTTAAGACATCAGATTTAATCTGTTTTCAATAAACTCAATAATTTATTTTTAATGACTCATATATTCTTTCATTCAACAAATAAATTTTAAATGTTGTTTTAGTGTCAGTGTCTTCTAGGAAAAGTGAATATATGACATGTTTTCCTTACAAAGCTTTTCTTCTAGTAAATAAAAATATGAATAGATGGTTATAAGTAAAGTTGAATAATCACAGGACTTGAGAAATGTAAATTTTAAGTGATAGGATAATTGCAATTTTATTAAACTGGCTAGGAAAGATGCACAGAGAAAGTGATATTTGAACACAGACATGAAACAATTGATTCTGAACACCATGAATTTTCTGCAGAACTCCGCCACAAAAAAGAGCAGAATGAGGGCTGTAATGCGCTCAAGAGTCACTGGTCTAGAATGCTCTAGAAATGGAGCACACGGGGATAAAGGATGCAGTAGGGCCTTGTAGGTTATCATATACTTGTTGGCATTTATTCAGACTTAGATGAGAAGTCACAGAAATGAGCACAGAACAAGACCCACCAAACATAACAATGTCATTCTGTTAAAATACACTGAAATATTTGTAAACAAAAAGTGAGAAAATCATTAGAAAGTATTACAAAAATCAAAGTGTCAGTGATATTGCTTGGACTGTAGATGTAGCAAAGCAAATAGTTACAGAGACAGCAGCAACTGAACAGATTCTGAATAAGCAATGATGTTAAAACCTAAGGAATTTAGAGAAAGCATAAGAAGCCAATTAAAGCTACAAGTTTTATAGCTTGAAAAAATGGATAAATAGAACCACCATGTAAAGAAATGACAAACATTATTGATACACATACTTGAGGATGTATTGGAAACTAAATCTCTACATCTTAATTTTTTATTCCTACTAAAATTCAAGTTCAGATGTTTAGTAAATACATGTATCTATGAGATTGTAGTTTAGAAGAGATATTTAGGCTGCAGATTTAAATTTGGAACTCAGGAAATGTTTACTTTTCCTCCATAATATCCTTTCAATGTGACAAGAAATTTTATACAGACAGAAATGGTCTTGATTTCAATGACAAAGTAAAATTAAAAAGAAAAAAAAATATACAATCATGCATCACATAACAAGGTTTTGGTTAACCACAGGCCACATGTACAAAGATGGTACTATCACTTATGTCACATAGTGATACAATAACCATCTTATTTTGGGTTAAATCAACTATATGAGGTTCCCACAAGGACAGAATTTCCTTTAGGATGCATTTCCCAGGGAATATTCTATTATTAAGTGACATATGACTGTAGCCTAGTATATTATTAGTATACTTGTAAACTAGAAAAACAGGGATCCAATACATAAACAGGTTAGAGTTTAAACATTTTTTATCGCAAGGAGGAAGATATTTATCACTGAAAAGAATTAAAAAGAAGTGGACAATCTTTAGAAGACAGAACCATTTTAATCAAAACAATCAAAAAAATAATGGTTTTCAGAAAGGGAAATAAATAAGAGAATTTTGAAAATAAAGTAACAGTTGTACTTTCTCTCACCTACCTGGATTCTTTCCATAGCCTTTCTCCATTCTCTTCCATTCTTTAATATGTGAACATTTTCTTTCACAACACAACCCTCTATTCCACACTGGGATGTAAATACAGCTACTCATGTAGAGAACCCTTCACTTACTGAATTCGAGGTGACCATAGGCCATGATTCTCGTTGCAAGAGCCTGCCCCATCCCCTAGAGCATGCTTATCTTCTGGAACTTCGTGATTCACTAATGCCTAGCACATGCATGACTGTCTTTCGACTTCCTTTTCCCCATGATTGCTCTCCCTGACATGACTTTATGAAACTCTTCTTGTCCTGCAATTGTTAGCTGTTTTGTTCTCACAAAAGTTTCCTCAGCACAGCCTCGTGTAAATGAAATCTCCTTGCTTTTTCTTGTAATGACAGTATGTTCATGTGTTTGTTCTGGTGTATAGCGTTTTGTAATGGTTATTCATTAATTATGTTTTCTGCCCTACTACATGTTATTCTAGCCCATTGATCTCTTTATCATTTGAGGTTACAAAAGTTCTCCACACTTTGGTATCTAAATGCTCAATGATTTTGTAACATGAAAATTAAATTGCAAGGAAAAATATAAATTTTGATACTCAGACAAATGCTCTTTAGAAAATAGCTCTGATGTGCTTCTTCTTTGATCCACTCATGATAACTTCTCTCATCAACATGCACATTTTGAAGAACTTAAAGAGGTATGCCATTTTCTTCTATTATGACAATTTGCTAAACTCACTTTTTAAATTGTAATTGATAATCTCATTTTGAAAATTGCATATGTATATAGAAAAATAAAAATGTATTACCTTCCAATCTTCATGCCTCCTAATTATTTTCTTCTTAATCTTAACTGATTAAGCATGTCTTCTGGTAATAGGTTGAATAAGCTAGCTGGCAGATTTGTCTAATTCTATCCCTTATAGGGCATAATTCCAAGTCTTATTAATTTATGAACTAATAAAATTTTTATTGTGGCTGAGTATGCACATGAAAATCAGACTTCTCAAGATTTTATACTAAATTCCCCGCTATTTAATCAGTCTTCAAATAAATTTAACATAATTTCTAAATGTTTCAGTTTACTCCTCTGTAAAACCAGAATTAAAGTTGAATTAAATTATTTAAGACATATCTGGCATTAAAATATTGTCTAGACTATTATTTCTCAAATAAGCTTTAACTGTTTTAATTATTCTTCTTTGCACTCTGATGAAGTTTACATTGAAATGTCTAATATTTAGTTCTGTATATTTAATTTATTAGACAATTTTATTTCCTTTTTCCTCCATAAAATCTTAGGTAATTTGCTATTTTTATGATGTTTTTTCTGTCTTATTTCATCTATCTTAATGGCAATTTCTGTCAATCCATTGGTGGTAACTTCTCTCATCAATACATAAATTTTGAAGAACTTACTGTTATTGGGCTAAGTCATTTTCATTTTTCCTTTTGTAATCATAATTTATGTGGTAGAGGTTGGGGAAAGGGCTATGTTCTGTACCTTATGATTAAATTTCACTTTCTTAGTAAGTCCTACATGCCTCAGAATGTGATCACTGGAAATTTTTCTTAGATAATTTTTGCCCTTTCACCTTAGGTGAGATTGGAAGACTAGAGGAGACAAACTTGGATAATATCCTTTTCACTTTTAGATATTACTTTTTTGTAAAACCGTTTCTTTTTTAGAACAGGACTTGGTTATATATAAAGGTATCAATGTATTTTTCTAGAAATGTTTAAAAATGCTTGCATGCTCTTCTTCTGCATCACTATTTTTTAAAAAAGAATATAGAAGGGATAAAAGTATTTTTCTGGGCTCTGCACAATGAAATAGAGTTCCTGGAGGTAAATTCATAAAAGGAGGGAACTTTCCCAAATTGCTCACTTTTGTTCCAGAAATTTGTCAAAATTGACATTTACATCTCTTTACCAGTTCATGGGTGACCCTTCAACATCTTTTAACTAATTGTTTTCAGTTAGTCCAAGAAGTCAATGTAGAGAAATGATTTTTATTCCTTATATATTCTCTTTCAACTCCACTCTATCTTAAAGTCCTATGGGTTTGTCTGGGAACCTAACTTCCAATTACAGCACTATTTAAATGGCAAAATTACTTCTTGGGTCTATAAAATTAATGATACATAACTTTTTGTAGATAAGCTTTTGATAAAT
>RJWT010051360.1:0-10723 GCA_004365215.1 Cuniculus paca
GCCACTGAGACGCTGGGGGTTCTTGCACGGGAAAAGGACCTGGGCGATGCAGGTCAAGCTCCTTCGGCTCCAGGGGAGGGCGTGGAGAAGGTGGAGGGGTGGGCGATGAGGGGGCTGCCACCCTTTACTCTATACAACTAGGCACCAGAAAGTGGGTTTCTGTCTTCCCTGTGCAGTAAGGAAAAGTGAAAAAGCGAGGGGGAGGGGAGAGGTTCTCCTGAGACTCAGCGATAGGAGAGCTCACCGCGGCCACCTCTGTGTGGGGCACGCGGAGCTCGCGCGAGGCTGCTCCCACACTGGGTGACGCAGCTGGCGGGGTCCCGCGTTTGTCCCTCCTGATTCTCCCGTGCCAGGTCTGGGCCTGCAGGGCGCATGTGCTGAGTGAGCCGGCAGTGGCGGCCCAAGGGGGCCCCTGGCCCTAGCACCAGACCTTGCCGCCGATTCCTTGTGTGTCAGCGTAGCTCCCAGAGGGGATTTTGAATGTTCCAAACACGAGGTCTTGATCGATGTCTGAAGGGGTGGCTATGACAACTACCCTGCTTTGATCGTTGTGTATTGTATAGGGGTGTTGAAATACCGCTCCGTACCCCATAAGTACGTACACTTAGTATAGGTCAACTAAAAATTAAAAAGAAAAAAAAATAACTAAAAAAAGTAAATTCAGTAATGACGAATCCTTATGATCCAAGAATGATTAAAAATTGTGGTGACCATAATGGAAACAAAATGTACCAACCTAATTTTGACTTAAAAAAAATTACAAATTTCTTGATTTTTCAGTTCTTCAGGAATTGAAAAGATACACTGAAGAGAGTTTTTCTGGAGGGTAGGGTAGTCCTACAGGATTCTTTCTTCCCTTATTGCATTTGTACTTATGGCAAAGATGGGTTAGTTGATCTTGTGAGTTGTTCATTGTGTTTTATTTAAATTATTATTGTAACTGGAATACAGCTAGGAAGGACTAAGGCACAGTTTTACAAGAACCAGTAAAAAGTGCCCAGGCCGTAGGCTGCTCCTTATAGAGAATATACTGTGCTCAGCACAGAAACCCACAGAATTCTGGCAGGTTTCAGTCCAAGACGTGTTAGGAAAAATGATTCCAAGGAATATGACCCTCCTAGGAAATTATTAGCATGGACCTGCAAGTGCACAGGAATTAAGTATGGTGACTCCTTACGAGCTTCTATGAATATGTGTTTGCTAAGTCATAGTTTGTCATCCGCTGAAATTTGGCAGCACGTAGAAATGGTAGGCACCAGAAGCACAAGAAAATCACGAGAAGAGAAACATTAAACACACCTAAATTTTACCTATTTTTACATTAATCTGGCATAAAGAATCCTCCAGTCCATTTCAGCAGCAAAACACCTCTATTTTGTAAAACACTGGCATCTGAGAACTCATTTAAAAGGTAAATTAAATCACTCTGATGTCAACTAAGGCTCTGTTTGCTAATCAAAAGGAGGATGTTTCCATAATTCCAGGCTCCTTAGCAGTTTCAGGAGGGACAGTCACACCTCTGTGGATTCTGCCTCTTAGCTATAGTGAGAACAAAATGTGATTTTCTGGTGAGACCACGAGGGGACATTTGACTCTTCTCTTCGGTCACAGGAAACTGGGTGTGTGTGTGTATGTGTGTGCGTGCCTGAAATCGTGAAGTGATTTACTGATGAAAATGTGTATGTTAATTGTAGTTCTTGATAAATGTATTATAGTCAAGGGTGGAATACTCCATTTTTATATTTTTTTCTATTATCTGGTCTAGATAGTGCCTTCACTCAGAAGTTCATGAACCCACCCGACAGTTAATTCGAGGGAAAGTTCTTGGGGACAGCAGAGAGTACAATGGGCCCATACAGCAGAAGCACTTTAGTCTGTAGAAACCAACTTCTTCTGCAGTTAGAATCTGGACTTTCCTGTCAGTTCGATATAAAATCTACAAAATTCAGTATGTCCTCACCCAAGTCAGGAAATAAGCAGATTGCTTTATGTCTTTTGATTGTCAAACAAACAAAAACTCCACATAAATATTACTTCCATTAAAAGGGAAAACTGAGATCCACTAAATTTAACAAAGTTTACTTAAGAAACAAGAAGGTTCTGGAAGTGGACAGCATTCCTGGCCAAAGATAGTTCCGAGGGCCCCCACGTGCTAATTATACTCAGGTTTGTCAGCTTCCATCATGGAGACACAACACCTGACGAAGTCAATATGGGAGGAGGAGAAGTTTATTTTGAATCAGGGGTTCAGAACTTCCAGTCATCCCCTGATGGTCCCATGGCTTTGGGCCTGCTGCCGGGCAGAACATCACAGCAGGCAGTTGTGTGGAGCAAACCTACTTACCTCATGGCAGCTGGGAAGCAGACAGAGAGAGAGAGACAGAGACAGACAGAGAGCCTAATATTCCCTTCAAGAGCACATCCATATGCCCATGTTTATAGCAGCAGGATTCATAACAACTAAATCCAGGAGGCAGCCTGTATGCCCATCAACAGATGAATGGATAAAGAAAATGCGGTATTTACACACAATGGAGTACTACACTATCATAAAGAAGGATGAGCTTGAGTCATTTGTAGGAAAATGGATATACTTTGAGATGATACTGTTAAATGAAATAAACCAGACACAAAAGCTTAAATGTTGCAAGATTTCTCTTATATGAGAAACCCAAAGTATAAAGAGCAAAATAGAAGATGGATAACAAGAAAAAGGGAGCTAGATCATCTACAAAAGGGAAGGGAAGCAAAAGATGGAAGAATGGGGAGGGGAAAGAGATGGAAAAAGAGCTGAGATGTGCTATATACGTGCACCAACTCCCCATGAAGAAGGCACTTACTACTTACTGCAAACGTGGCTAACGGAAATAAAAACTGAGAAAAAGAGCACGACCACGACTTCCCAACTGCTTCCTTGCATTAGGCTTCGCCTCAGGAAGGGTCCACCCCTTCCCGAAGGTGGCACAGCCAAGAGAAGCCTGCGGAGGGGAGGGCATTTAAGAGTCAACCCTAGAGAAAAGGACGCGACGTTCAGAAGCAGCATGGCTGGAGGCCCTTGGCATTTCCTTGCGTGGTCATGGTTGGGCAGCGTAAAATCTCTGTGATTGGCTGCAAGTTCAGCTGCTCTGATTGGCTCAGACTCAGCTCCTTGGCTGCAAGGGCATCCTCTTAGTTGGGCTGCAATTTGTTTGCACATCAAACAGCCTTCACTGGGTGTGTAGCCACGTGGGTGCTAAACTTTACCACCCAAGTACAGAGGCAGGTTCAGGCCAAATTTATTTCCGCTTAACAATCCTTAGTGGTGTTCTTCGTCGTCCAGTTGACGGGTCCAGTCAGGGGAATATTTGGGTAAGGAAAGTTGCATGTTTTATTGTAGTCCATTTGAGCTGCCTCACCAAAAACAGTTAAAAACAGAAACTTTTAAGCAGCAGGAATGTCCTTCTCGCAGATTCGGAGCCTGGGAAGTCTAAGATCAGGGTGCCAGCAGATTCAGTGTCTGAGAACCCACATCTTTACAGACGGAACTTTCAATGAATCCTCATGTCACAGAAGAGGCAGGACAGGTCTCCTGGGTCTTTTTATTGGTGCTTTCTTATAATCCAATCATCTCCTGAGGCTCTACCCCCTAGAACCATCGGCGGGGGGGTCAGGATTTCAACTAATGCATCTCATGGGACACGAAATATTCAATCTGTAGCACTTTAATTTTGCTCTTCCAGCCCCACCCCCAAATTTAGCTACTCTGGGCCAAACCTTTGGTATTCTCATTAAAAAGTATAATTACCTTAATAGTTTCTGTTTCCCAAGGAAATAGCCAACTTAGGAAGTAAAAGATACTAGCACATTTTATATCTGTAAGAAATAATTACCCCCAAATCCTTATAATACTGCAAAAGATGTTGATTACTCCGAATTATTTCTCATCAACCTCATACCCAGTACACTGTTTTGGCCAAAGTGGGACTCACAGAAGTCACTGTCCTTAAGACCATTGGACAAGTTGTCTGCCCTTAAGGCGACTGGTACACAACTACCAAAATAGCTGCATTCTGACTGCTCCTTTCATTTTAAAAACAAGGTGATCGGGTAAAACTTGAGTGTTATTACCCTCACGTACACAAGCTGTCGGGGCACAAGAGGTGAAAGCTGAGGTCACACCACTAATCAGTGGCTGCGACAGACCCAGAGTCCAGTTTCCTTGCCTGCAGTTCTTCCCATTAGAGCAATTTGCCTCTTGGAGCAATGCAGATGTGGCATTCTAGAAGGTATTTACACTGGTTTCTCAGTTGATCTGGCTCCATCATGAGTATTTAAAAAAAGAAAAAAAACACCTAATATGTAATTGGAATCTGGAGTATCAGCCACGGCCTGTGTCGATGATTTCGTTACCAGCTGGTGGGCAGTCATGGAATTCCTGCAGGAAATGACTCTCGACAGCTCTGAGTAAGTGAGGAAATTAAATGACTGACTTCCACATTTCCGGGTTTTGGTCTATCTTAATTAACAATCTATTTTGATAAAGGAAAAGTTGAACAACTTTCTAAGAGCCAACATGTAAAACTTAGCATTTGTTTACAATAAAAACAGGATTTCTGTGCCTGCTTTTTATTAAGGAAAAGAACAACAGCTTCCTGGATTATTTTCTCTTTCAGTAACTGTATTTATTAAGTAATTCTCTCTTTTTTAAAAAATACAATGACAGCATATGTATGTGGGAAATACCAATTTCCTTTTCTTAGTTCCCAAAGGTGCACTTAAGAAAAATGTGTCGATTATTAACAGGGCTAATATTTTTTTGTGGTAATGTTATTCCTGGACAGCTACAATAATTGGAGTTTGGAATTGACAGAAGTATTGCACTCAGAATTACATTATTGATTTCTATGTCCTATTAAATACAGCCCAGACCTACTCAAATGTCATTACTGCTTGCTTGTGACACATATGTTTTGTGGTTATTCCTTCTCAGTCTGTTTATTTGACAGTATTGACTGCATACGATATGCCAGTCATTCTTCTGGGTGCTGGAGATAGATGGTAAATTAAAACTTTTGCTTCTGTGGAGGCTGCATGCCAGTGAGGGGAGACTGATAATTAATACAAAGGCAGGGAAACATGTCAGGTAGTTCTAATTGCCAGAAGAAAAGCAATGAAATAAGATGGATGGAAGAGAACTACATTAGATGATTGGTTAGGAAATCAGAAAAGTCCCAAATTAGTCTCTTTGTAGAAGTTTTATGGTTTAAGACTTCCTAAGTCACTGTAGACGGGTGTCATTGTGGTTGTATCATTGCGGTATTGTGTTTTTCCTGAACTCTACAAATCCTTAGGACAAACTTTTGAAATCAAGGATAATGGAGAATAAACTGATTTCATATCTATTTAACTTCTCTATTTTTAGACTGCCTTACAAAATAACATCACTTAGGAATGAAGACGAAGAGGCAAAATGAAGATTTTCATCATAGTAGTTAACTTACTTTCGAACTTGTATTACTAAGTAAGCTAAAGATAGCAACTATGCTTTTATTGAAATTAAATAAAGGCAAATTCCCTTTGATAGCATGACTATTGACTATAGCAGACACTACTGTTCATGTACATTTTTCTTATTCTCCCAGCAACCCTACATATGGGTGTGATTGCTCCTTTCTTATATGTAAGGAAACTGGAACACTAATATGTTGAATACTTTCCCTGAGGTCTCCAACTAATAAAGCCGTAGCTGGAGTCTGATGTCACTTCTGCTGGATCCCATGTTTCTGGGAGGAATGATGGAGATGACCTAGTCTCACTTCTTACTTTACATACAGGGAAACAGATGGCTCTAATGACCTGCCTGAGGACACAGAGCCAGTGGGCTGGTAGCAGAGTTGGGTCCAGAGCCCAGCTGGGAACTCTTCCCATGACACCATGACACAGTGCTGCCTTCCAGGGAAAGCTGCACGAGAGAAACTCTTTACCTTGTTGCCTTTTCAGAAATGCCCAGGACAATTGAATACTCACCTGGGACCAAGGCAAATCTTGACCCCTATCTCACACTATACTAAGAAACTCAATCCCAAGCAAGCAGTGATCTATGGAAGGTGAAACAACAAAACCCCTAGAAGAAAATAGGAGAATAGCTTCATGACCTCAGGGTGGGGAAAGAAGTGCAGTTAATCAGAAAGGATAAAATGTATAAATTAAGTTCGACTAAAATTAAGAATGTTTATTCATTGGGCACCATGAAGACAGTAAAAGGGAAAGTCAGAGAGCAGAAAAGGAGATCTATCCTATACCTATAAAGGATTTTTCTCCAGTATGTCTGTGATGTGCTCTATGTGTTCATTCCTACCAATCACTAGCTAAAAAGCAGTTAATCTAATGGATAAAAACCATGAACTGCTATTTCACAAAAGAGAGCACACTACTAGCTAATAAATATATGAATGGGTACGTATCATTAATTATTAGGAAAATGCAAATTAGATCCACAATTTGATAGTTATATATTCCTCAGGTTGAAAATAAGAGCAAACATTGTGTTTTTTCAAAAATATAGTTTAATACAGAGCAAGCATTGCTGAGGACGTGGAATTTCAGAGCTCCCACAGTGGCGGAGTCACTCGGTGTAACATTTTAGAAGTCTGTTCAGCAGTGTGGCAGTAAGCTATTGCTGCATAACAAGCTACATTAAAGCTTGGTGACTCAACGAGAAGTACTGCTTATTGCATATAAACCTGTGGGTTAGGTGAGCAGCTCTGATCTGACTCAGGCTCTGTTAATCTTAACCTGGGTTCATTCATACACGTGTGTGGTGCTGGCAGGATGGCTGGAAGCTAGGTAATAAACTGGCCTCATCCTAGATGACTCTGTTTTCCTATTCAGAGTCTACACCCTGTAGTAGCCTACCTTGGATATGTTCAGAGAGAGAGAGAGAGAGAGAGAGACAGAGACAGAGACAGAGACAGAGACAGAGACAGAGACAGAGACAGAAAGAGAGAGGGAGAGAGAGAAAAGAAGAGAGAGAGATAAGGAAATGCTTGCATGAGAGCAGCAGTTTTGCTCCTGCCTCATTGGCCAGGGTGAGTCACATGACCAAGCCCCACATTGGGGTGGAAGGGCACTATAAAATGTAATGAATACAAAGACACATGAAAAACTGGGTCAATGTTTATTCAAACTGGACAGTATGTGCATACCCTATGACCCAGAACTTTCTTAAATACCCAGTAGAAAGGTGTGTACCCAGAGACATATATAAGAATCTTCATAGAGGTACTATTTACAGTGACCTCAAGCTGAAAACAACCTCAATAGCCATCTATGGAAGTGTGGATAAGCAACATCTGTTATATTCATGTGATGGGATATTATACAGCAGTGAAAATGAACGAGGTACAATGACATGCAGATAGATGTACAGATAGACACAGCAGGCAGGTAGATAGATAAAATATACCTGAGCAAAAAATCCAGTAAAACAAATATATCGTGTTAGAAATCAGGCTACCAACTTCCCTCATAGGTGGTTAGGAATCAGGCTAGCAGCTCCCCACAAAGAGCAGGAGGGGACTTTCTGGAGTTTGTCACATTCTCCTTGGCTGGTTATTGCTCCCGTGGTTGTGTTCATTCTGAAAACTTCACAAGGACGAACTTATGTTTTGCACAGTTTTCTCTATGCCTGTGTACGACAGTGAAATTCACATGAAAATACGCATAGTTCTCTTGGGAGTTTGTTAGTCTTTAAATTCGGGTTCTAGTTTCCCACTGAGAAACCCAGGTGGCTTTCACTGACGCTGTGGTTTCCTCTGTGAAGGCGGCTGTGTGTCAAAACCAGCCAGTTAGCTGCAGCGTCATTGTGGCTGTCACTTGGCTGGATTCAGTTCCATTTAGCATAGTAAATACTTACCTAGAACAATGGAGATGAAAAGACAAATCAGCCTCACTGGTTCCTTCCCATACCCCAGGACGCCCCTGAGTCACCGGGGGCCTAGTAAAACGTGATCTCCTCCAGGCTCCGACTCCAGAGGTGTGAGAGGGGCCTGGTGCACAGATCTTTGGATTACATTTCCATGAATGCCTCAGTCCCTAAGATCCAGGGGCAAAAAAACCTATGTGCTAAAAAGAAAACAAAAACAAGGTAACTATCACTGAGCTATAAAGAACACACTGTCGGATGGAAGGCTGATGATTTCTTCGCAGAAGTGAGACTAAGTTTGACCTTGAAGCAAGCAGAGAAAGAGCTATAAATTTAAGAGCCAGCCTCAAAAAAACATAGAAAAGACAAATAAATAGAAATAAAATAGCCTTCAGATATTCAAACCGTTTTCTTAGCAGCCTGTCCCTGGACATACTGTCCAGTTTGAATAAACAATGTGAATCTTGAGGCCGCAAAGTCTTTTTAGCATTTACCTTTGGGGGAACCTCTGGTTTGCTCGTCTTCCTCATGTCTTTCTCATTATTTGTCTAAGAAAACACCCAAAGCACAGCAGGAAAGCCCGCGAGCACCGTGACAAGGCCGCCCGGGACCTCTGTCTAACCCATGGCTTCTTCGCGAGCATCCTGACAGTAGTTTTTACTCAGCTTCTCAAAGACGGTGGGGAGCGCTCTCGTTTCCTATCTGCCGTCACTTCGGGAGTCTGTGGGTGCTTGTGTAAGAGGGTGTGCGCCGCCCATTCCTGCTCAGCCTCCAAAGGTCTGCATTTAGGGGGGAAACACTCGGGTTTATCCTCCTTAGCAACTTCCGGGGAGCTTCTTTCTTCTGAATGGTTTTGTTGATGTCCCTCAAGTTAATTAGATGTCATCTGAAAATGCCATCCTCTCCCAATTCATTAGCATGGATGGTTCATTATATCGGCAATGATGCACTTGGTATTTTCTTTACATTAGTCTTGCACTCAGGTTTGCCTTCATGTGACAGGGGTATTTCTTTTATTTCTTAAAAATTTCATTGTGGTAAAAACACTTAACACAAGATCTAGTCTCTTAGCAGAGTTTTAAGTACAATATGGCATTATTGTCTGTAAGTACGGTATGACAGACTATGTACTCATCTTGCGTAACTGAAATTTCATACCCACCGGTTGTTAGAACCCTCAGTTCCTGCAAAACCATTGCTCATTTGCTTCTGAGTTCGACCATTTTAGGTCCTTCATGGAAGTGGGTCCGTACGGTATTTGTCTCTGTGACATGTTTATTTCCTTAGCATAATGTTTTCATCATTCATCGGTGTTATCACATACTGTAGGATTTTCTTCTTTTTTAAGTCTGAGTAAATTCCATTGTCTGTGTATACCACATTTTCTTTATCGGTTTTTCTGTGTGTAGACGTTGAGGTCATTTTCCTATCTTAGCTATTGTGAATGATGTTGCTGCACATTAAGATCCTGATTTCAACTCTTTTTGGACAAATATCTAAAAATAAGATGGCTGGATCGTATAGTAGCTCTGTTTCCAGTGTTTTGAGGAAACTCCATACTCTCTTCCATGGGGGTGGCAACATTTTGCATCTTCATCAGTAGTGTGCAAGAGTTTCAATTTCTCCATATCCTCATGAACACTTATTATCTTTAAAAAATATAGTAGCCACTATATTTTAAAAATATTGCACCTTTTAAAAAGTGTAGTACAGGTGCAAGGTAATAATTGCATTGCGGAGTAATTCTACTCAACAGAAGTAAATCTTGAGTAAGAAAGTAATTTCTGCATGAATCAACCAAAATTTGAATTCCTGCTCTGATCTCCAAAAGCAGTGTGATCTTGGGGACATCATGTGACCTCCTGCTGCCTCAGCTTCTCTCTCTGTGAAATGGGGCTGTAATGTGCATTCCTCTCACAGGGATCTTGAGAAGACATCTACTCTTTCTGCAAACTGTGAAGCACAGAAAAGGATTGAGCCCTTCTATTGGTTTTTCTTTTTCTTTGGGGTATTTCAGAGTAAGCAAAATCTGATGAAGGGAAGTTGCTTTTCATATTATTGTTAATAAGTGTAGAAGACACACTTCTGAAGAATTAGCAAACCCCTGATGAAATCTTGGTTCCAGGGAAATATCCTCAGTGGCCAGCAATGTTTTAGATGAGGCATAGATGGAAACTTGATATTCAGTGCATCAGGCTGACACGTCTGGAACCCATCAGGTAATCTTAAAACCCCCAATGGGAAAATCACCCAATATGTGCATCCTGATGACATGTGACAGACTACAGGGCATCCCATCCAGGATATAGTACCACCTGCTCAATTGAAACCTGATTCTAACTAACCCCTTGCCAACCTGGGAAAGGAAATATGAAGGATAGGGGAACAGGTTAAATGACACCATGATGGTGCAGTTAGACAAACACATAATTAAGGACACCCTCTAGGAAAGATTATTCAATTGCTTCCCCCAAATAAAATGTATTAAAAGGAAAAGGAAACTGGGAGAATTTTCTTAAAGGATAAATCAATCATATAAAAACACATGCATTTTTCAAATATATTTATTTTTTATTAGTATACATTTGTGATACATAATAACTACATTTATCTTGGGGAATCGGTACATACACACATCACATCTTGATCATTTTTACTCCCACTGTTCCCCCCAACCTCTCTCTCTTCCACCTGAGGTGCCCCTGTCTTGAGTCTACTTCCCTGTTTCCTACCATTTCTCTTTTATTTTGCTCTTTAAGTTATTTATATTTTGGGTTTCACATATTAGATAAACAACATGATATTCAGCCTCCTGTGTTT
>RJWT010051361.1:0-10689 GCA_004365215.1 Cuniculus paca
ACATATGAATATCGTAAGGACCTGAAACAGGTTTGAATTTGGAATTCTTGACTCCATGGATACCGGCACTGAAAGATGGTGGATTATGTTTCCAAATCAGACTGTGCAACAAGAGAATGGGCTTGTGCTCATCAGGTATTTCTGCCCTAGTCACTTTGATTTGCTTTTCTCTTCTGTCAGTGCTGAAGAAGACTGGTGTTGGCATGGTTCTTTTTAATGGCAGGGACTCCATGCAGAAAAGGTGAATAGATGACCTGTTTGCAGAGCCCTGAATCTCCAATCTCTAGCCTGGGGTTAGACACTGAAATGCAAGTACTTCTGTTTCTCCTCTCCCCACCCCCAAACTACAAAGAGAGGCACACAGGTGCTTGCTGTGACTTTCTGTTCTGCAATGGAAGTAGCCTTCTCTGTTTTGTTTCACAAGCACAATTAAAGTCTGATTTCAATGCTGCAATAATAGGGAAGCAAAGGTTACGGTAAGAAACCCAAAACTTGGATGCAAATGATTGAACCATTTTTAATTTGTTCAGTGTAATCAGGTAGGGGAAATTCTTGATTTAAATATAACTTACCACTTTGAACCATGCATAGAAGTAACTATGTAAGACATGTTTGGTAATGCACTGTCACAGTTGTAAAATTTGTGCCTCTCAAAATACAGATATTCAAAAGTTAAATTTCTCATGGTGATGCTAATACATCTGCATCACATTGCACATACCGTACAATTCTGCATCATAAATAATGGATTTACAAGCTTAACTACTACTCAGGAATATTGCACGTGTGGAATGTGGCTGAGTTAAAGTCACTGTGAGACCCTTTGCTATTGCCAAGGAGGTTTCCTCAGCCTCATGCTGGGGCCTCATTGGGGCAGGATAGAGAAAGGCTTGGTGGCCTGGGCCTGCCACCTCGATTAATGAGCAGAAATGCCGTTTTGGACTCAGGGATCTTAAGCCCCACAGTCACAAATCACAGGAAAAAGAAATTAGGCATTAAGGTTTCCCCCAGATTATTATTGACCAGAACGGTCTGGAAATAGTAGGGTCTTCTCAGTGTGGGCAGGGACCACTGAACCGTGGAAGGTTGGGCCATAAAGTGATGTTCATTTCGACTGCTTCTGTTTCCCTGCTTTTAGACTGACTTGTTCTGACCCTCCCCACACCAACGCCGTGTGGAGAGCTGTGCTCACTTAGCTTTTCCCAGAGCTGGAGGGAGCCCTTGGGGGAGGAGTTGGCGACAGGTGATGTGTGTAGGTGGGGACAGGATTTCTCCTTAAGTTCCTAAGGACCCTGGGATAAATTGCACGCAACCTAAGACTTCATAGGTAGCAGAAGAGTGAAAACACGAGACACTGTGCCTGCACACGAGTGCACGTGCACGCATGCATATGTGTGTGTGTGTGTGTGTTGCCGTACCCATGAAAGGGACAATGGAAGGTAGGGCTTGTAGGTCCTGGTATGTTGCACTAGGTTTTGCAACAGTGTGGAGGCTGCCAAAACCAGCTCCAGGTGGCTGCAGTTGCTGCTGTCTCATATTCCTTTGCCTCTGGATCTGCCTGGGCCCTGGCATGGGATACATGGACAACTGACAGAAGAGACAAGTATTTCAAGGATGGTGTGGTTGGTTTTACTTTCTTTCAAGTAGGAGGAACTGGAATTGGTGGACCAGCAAATTGTTATGATGCAGCTTTTGTGTATTTTGCTGGACTGAGGGTTGTACAGGATGCTAAAAGGCAGAGCATTGACTTTCTCCTGAAGACTCCTAGTCCATGTGATCATACTCTGAAAAGGAGTCCGGGATCTTGTTGTTTGGTGCCATGTGAAGGAAATGCTTCAAGGTGTTCAGAGGACAGAGACCTCAGTGCAGGTGTCTGTAGTCAGGAAAGGCTTCCATAAAGAGGCAGCTGAGCTGCTTTTCCAAGGAGTTAGAGCAGCAGAGAGAGGTGGGATTACTCACAGAGGAAGTTAATTCCACAAGTCTTGGTGCTGTCTTTTCAATCTACGGGGAGTGGAGCTACTTTTTGACTGGGACTCAGGTTTGACGTTCCATTCCAGCCTGAATACTGGTCAGCTGAAGACACGTTGGTCTCCTTGCTCTCCTTTCTGCCTGCCTTCTCAACCCAGTAGCAGCCAGCCAGCCAGCCAGCCAACTTTCAGCTCTGGTACAGAGAACTGAATCACTCAAGTGGGGTTCCTGCCAGAGCAGGAAACAGTGCACAGCATCTGCCTGGCTGTGTCCCCTGAGATAGATGCCTTCCCGCTCTGCTCTGAGAGGACAGCAGACCAGGCACCTGCCTCTCTGTAGAAGTGTGGATGAGGCCTCTGGAAGGCAGGAGCAAGCCCTGACAGTCTTTGATGAGACTGGTTGAGTGCTATGTCCTTCAAGACTGTCCCCCTTAGGCAACTGTGTGCCCTGGTGAGTGACTTCTGCTCTCGGGTCGGTTTCTGAATCTGCAGATCAAGGAGGGAGCAGATGACCCTGGACCTCCCTTATAGGTCAGAGTGCTCCTGTACCTAAATGCAGGCAGAGGGAGGGTGGGTGTGGGGGTAGTGGGGCAGAGAGGAATAGAGAGGAGTTCCCCAGCAGAGGCCATCAGGAAACACACAGTTCCCCATTTTGGTGCCACCTGCTTGCAGGCTGTGGGCGAGGAGGGAGCTGCCCTCGAAGGCTGCAAGACAGGTGGCCTGGCCTCCCCAGTTGTGTCCTTATAGGATTCCTGGGCTCCACAAGTGAGGAAGCATGGAGCTTTTATTTGGGCCTCTCCTGATTCACCAATAAAAGCTGCATTTTGCTTTGGGCGGATAGTGACTTTGGGGCCCAGGGGAGGAACTCTTGCCCACAAGTGTTCACACATTGTCTTATGACCGCAGCAAGGGCTGTGTCCATGTGGTAGGATCAGCAGACCAGCAGACACAGACCCAAAGATGTGCCAGGTGCCCGTGTGGACTCATGGTGCACATACATCCTTGTGCTCCCGCTGAGCCCAGAGAAGCCTGAAAGGGCTGATGCTGGCAGCTTGAACACTATTGGCCTCTTTCTTCATTTTATGGACCAGAAGAATGAGGCCAAGAGAGGAGAGATGACTTGTTCAGGGTCACACAGCCAGCTGGGCACAGAGCCACAACTCAGTCCATCTCCTGACTTGTCTCCCATCAGAGAAAAAGGCCGAGGTGGCTACAGTGTCGCATCACCATGGAGACATGTGGCACCCTTGCAACTCAGGTTTTTCTTTACAAGTGTGTGTGAGGAAGTGAGAGTTTAGGGCCTCCCTCCCTTCACATGATGGAGCCGTAGGTGGGACATGTGCTATCTGCTCCAGGCACGCCCAGAGAAAGTTGTGGAAGGGCAGCCAACCAAGAAGCACAATTTTAAGCATTTTAGTGTGCCTAGCCCTGAGCAAGGTTTAGGAGAGCATAAAGGAGCTTTGAAGCACACTTCTCACCCAGCAACCTCACTGCAGCTGCCAGGCACATTTAACAAAAAAATCCATGGCCGAAAGGACAGAATGCAAGCTACTGTTTATGTGGCGAAATGTAAGAATATATGTTTGTATTGAATAAATTACGCTTTGAAGCATCCTAAAGCTAACGACAGTGTTAACTGAAAAGTCATGTGATGAGGGGAGGGTGAGATATTTGTCTTCTACCCTTTAATGACAAAAAATTTTTTTTAATTATGTGAAAATATTATCTTTTTAAAACATTAAAGATAATAATTTAAAAAAATGCAGACAACTAAATGCTGAAGTGGATAACCGAGGAGTTGGGGGAAGTGCAGAGTTTGGGAAACCTTCTCCAGCTTTTCCATGCTCTTAGAAAATTGGAACTGAAGGGCTTTTATCTGACTTCCACTCAAAGCTGGTGGTCATATAGAGCTGCCTAGATGTGGACCTTTTAAAATCCTGTGACGTGCATGGATCATGTTGAGCTGGGGTGGGCTTCACAATGCACAAGAAGGTTGGTGCTTGTCCTCAGTGGTGTTATGTTCTCCAAGAGTACCCTTACCTGAAAAGCCAAAGAGATTCTAAGAGTCCTAGGAAACAACAAGGTGCTAAGGTGCTTGAAAGGAGGATAACTCAGAGAAAATGGCAGAGTTAAGATAGCATTTGAAATAACCCCAATGTATGAATCTTCTTTTGACCATCAGTGGGTAAGGAGAACTGGCGAGAGAACATGAATGAAGACCTAGACAGGGTGTGTTCAAGGAAGCGTCAGGATTGGCAGGACATGGGCGATGGTAGGATGGAAATCTGGGTGAGAACGTGTAGTAGATTTTACTGAATGTCTGTGGGGGGTGTGCCTTTTTAATTCAGTAGAAAATGGAGAGCAATGAAGACTCACCGGCACGCGCTTGGGTTATTCGTGAAGTTCTCCAGGGAGCGAGCGCACCCTCTGTCTCACCAGGAAGTGTGAGGGGAGGCTTGCTGGAGGCAATAGGAATGGAACCAGGGCCTCGGGAATCAGAGGAACTCAGGAGGCTTTCTGGGTGGAAGGAGGGTGGCAGATCCATGTCGATGGCACCGTGGCAGGGTTGGGAGCATGACACTGCGTGCGGGTGCTGTGAATGGGGAAGACAACTCTGCCGATGCTTTTGAGGATGGAATGGAGGAAGAGTTTCCTGAAGCAGGGCGACAAGTCGGGAAGCTCCATAGTCCCAAGGCAAGCTCAGGTAATAACAGGAATGGAAAGAGCCATTGGAAAGACTCGTTATTCTCCCATCACTAAGACCGTGTTTACTTGAATTCACAAAAGGAGACATTGACTCATTTGCTCGCCCCAAAGGGGCTTAGCTCAGCACTCCAAGGTCTCTGTTTTCCAAGATCATTTCTTCGTTCTCTGTGTCACTGGCAGAGACAGCACCTGTGATCATTCTGGCCCTGCTGTTCATTGGTATCTTACCGCAGTCTGTATTGCGTTTATAGTAGGATAAGCATTTCCACCCTTGGGCATTACTTGCCAGGCCAGAGAAGAAGGTGCCCAATGACCATGAAGACACAGAAACAGCTAAATTTAACCTTCTTATTTTGCATATAAGGAAACGGATGTCCAGAAAGTTAAAGAACATGCTCAAATCGTAAGTAAGGACAACGAGCAGAACTTGGTCTTTTGAATTAAGTCTTGGATGTTTTCCTTTGTTGTACCTTACAGTTTCTGTGGAACAATCCCAATCTTTCCTGAGCACACAAGATATGTCATGCAATACTATATGTCATACACTGTTAAAATCTTCATTGACATGAACATTAATCTTTGATGACTCTCTGTGGTAGACTATCATTATCTCTATTTCTTTAGATAAAATGAGTTGGGTACAGGTATCTGCCAGCAATCCCAGCATCCTGAGAGGTTAAGGCAGGAGGATCTCAAACTCAGCCTGGGAAACTTAGTGACTTAGTAAGACCCTGTCTCAAAAAAAAAAATGTGGGAATGTAGTTCAGTGTGATGGTCCTAAGTTCAAACTCCAGTACCACACACACACACACACACACACACACACACGAATCTGAGGGTCAGAGAGATAAAGTAATTTTCTTGAGGTCACATAACTTGCCGTTGCAGAGTCAGATTTTGAATCAAAAGGAACTCCCTTAAAATATTTATTAAAAATACCAATGATAACCCCAATAGAAGTTCTACTTTTAATACCTACTATTTGAGTAGATATATAATGAAGTCAGTAATGGTTTTAAGTGAATTTATATTTTAATAATCTGTGTCTATAAGCATTATGGAAAATACACTTTTGGAAAATAATTCAGGTATACATGGAAGACATGATGGGACTGAGTCTCAGAACTCAAATGCAGGGTGGTAGAAGTGCTAGATGAGATACAGAAAGCTAATGCCTTGGGAAGTATGCACAATAAGGGCAGACTGGAGTCAATTTTTCGCTAGAGTGAATTTTTAATGCTTTTTGGAATTCTTTCCTTTTCTGCAGTACTGAGGATTGAACTTGGGGCCTTTTTACTGTGCTACATCCCCAGCCCTATTTTAGTTTTTGTTTTGAGACAGGGTCTCACTAAATTGCCCAGACTGGGCTTGCTTATAAATGACTAATGTGAATAAAATCATGCAGAGTCCCACCTTTGTAATTCATGACTCCAGATCCCTGCAAAATTTCTCACTTTTACTAGTATTTCTGGGCTCCTCTGAGAGACATTGTATGTCAGCAAGCTTGTATCTGCGGATGGGTCCTGGATATTTGTCATGCGTTTTACTGCTCTCCCTGGCGTCCTGTTTGTGTGTCTCTTCTCCCCCAGGCTGCCTTACTGGAGGCTGGTGGTCTGTGGGAAAGTGAGGCGGGTGGGCCGGGGAGGCCTTCGTCTTCTTTGTTAGAGGCATTTGGGAGGGTGGGTCCCACAGAAGGACTGTTCGAGCACCCATATGTTACAGCGCTCAGAGAAACAGCTCTTTCCCAATTTTGAGTATAATTCATATTCAATAAAGTACACAATCTTTAGTGTTTGGTTAAATTAGTTTTGACAATTACTTCTGTGTTATCAAAAAAGATACAGAAATCTCCAGCAATTTCTGGTGTATTCCTTTAGAGTTGGTGCTCTAGTCCCCTACAAGTGACTACTTTCTTATTTTTATCACTGTTTATTTTCTTTAACCTTATCTGAATATCTGGCTTATTTCACATAAAAGAAAAATTTCAAGCATTGTCTAAGTTTTTGTGTGTATCATTAGTTCAGTCTTTTTAATATACATTTTGTTTTTGACTTGTATGTATTAATTGTACATAACAGTTCATTCTTTATACTGCTAAATTGTATTCCATTGTATGGATGTGCCACGATTTGTCCTTCTAGTCTCCTTTATTTGGATACTTAGGTAGTGTCTGTTTTTCAACTATAAAGAATATGCCTGTTATTAACATTCTTATACAAATCTTTTTTTGTGGTAAAATTTTCATTTTTCTTTGGTAAGTGTCTAGTAGTGAATTGCTTGGCCATATTTATTTCATTTCATAAAAAATTGCCAAAAATTTCTCCAAAGTGGCTATATCATTTTATAGTCACACAAAGAAATGTGTGAGTCTTACTCCACATTGTTTTCAACATTTGGCATTGTCCATGTTTTCCATTTTAATCATGTCAGTAGGTGTGAAATTATGGTTTTAATTTGCATTTCATGATGTTGAGCCTCTTTCACATTTAATTGGTCATTTGTATATCTTATTTTGTGAGGTGTTTTTAAAAGTCTTTTCTCTATTTTTGAAACAGTGTTGGTCTTAAAAGTTTTGATTTGTAGACATTCTTTGTCTATGCTGGGTACATCTCCATCATCATATATGTGCATTGCATATATATTTTTTCCAATGTGTCTATTGCCAATTCAATTTTTTAGTGGTGTCTTTTGATGTATAAGATTAGTTTTATTAGAAAAGCTTTTTTGGCTGCAGACTGAAATCATCTAAAGGCCTGCCCTTTATACAGCTGGCAAATGAAAAAGTCTTTAGGTGGGACTTTTGACAAAAATACCTACCATAGCCTCTCCATGTGCCTGGGTTCAAAGAGTGAGAACATTCCCAATGAAGAAGAGAGGGAGAGAGAGAAAGGGAGGCAAAGGGAGAGGGAGAGGGAAAGGGAGAGAGAAAGAGAGAGAGAGACTGTGTCCCTTTTATGATGTAGCCTCAGAAGTCACATAGTAGCACATGTACTTTCCTATAAGAGTTGGAGCAGTTACAAACTCACCCTGGGTCCGAGTGATGGTTATTAGACTCCATTTTTTTGGTGGGAGAGTGGCAAAGTTTTGGAAGAGCACATGGGAATGGGAATTGGAAATATTGCTGTAGGCAGTTATTGCTGTAGTCAGTTTTGGAAAATATAATCTGTTCCAGACTAAGTATACATCAGTTTACTCCTTATTGATTAATGATTTTTGCAAGGTACCTAAAAGATCTTTTGTCTATTGTCTTGGTTACTTTTCTCTCACTGCTGAGACAAAACACCTGACACCCAAAGTGAAGGGAGGAAAGGTTTATTTCTTACAGTTTTGTGGTTTCAGTCCATACTCAGCTGATTCCAAGGCAGGGTGGCATGGCTGAGAGGTAGCCATTCATGGAGGCTGCAAGTGGTATGAGCCCACTGCACAAAAGAGGGAAAAGCACACGCTTCCTGGATCTTACATTGTATGTCGGTTCCAACCCTGGGCAGGTGCAGCATCACACCACCAACCCCAGCACTAGACCATGAACCAATCACAAATGCTAGATTCAGACCCTTCCATGACTACATGAGGCTTGGGGGGGCCACCTAGATACAAACCATAACATCTCCCTCAAACTTTTTCCATGTTGTCTTCCAGAAGCTACCTGATTTTTAGTTTTATGTTCAATATGTGATTCATATTTCTTGAATTGATTATTGTATAAGAAGTGAGATATCCAATTAGCCCAGCACTATTTGTTAGATTTTCCTTTTTAACAAAAATTGAAATCAATGAACTATATGTACAGGTTGACTTAAGGATTCTCTGCCTGTCACTATTGGTCTATGTGTCTATTCTCACATCAACATCATGCTATAACTTTATGGTAAATCTTAAAATCATGTAATGTAAGTCCTCCAGATTTGTTATTCTTTTTCAAATAGTTTTTGACATCCTATGCCCAAGTAGCTTTCAGATTCAGCTTACAAATTTTTTCAAAAGGACTTGCTAGAGTTTTGATTAGATTGACATTGAATTTGTAGGCCTAGGTAGAATATGCATTTAACAATCTTTTATGTTCTGGCTCATGAACGTGGTAGATCTCTCTACTTATTTACCTCTTAATTTCTCTCTTCAATTTTTTTTTGCCCTGTACATTTTTCAGTAGATAATTTCTAAATATTTGCTTTTTTCATGATGTTGCAAATGAAACTTAAAGATTATTTTCCAATTTTCATTTGTACTAGATAGAAATGAAATTGCTTTTTGTACATTAGACCTTGCTAAATTTATTTTATAGAGTTTTGTACACCTGTAATCACCTATCTGTAAATAACAATGGTTTAGTGTTTTGTAATCTATTTATTTATTTAACTAAGACTTTTAATATAACAATGAATGAATGAATATAGCAATGAATAATATAACAATGAATGAAGTGTGAGAATGGATAGAATTTCTTTGTATTTTATTTTAAGGGAAAGACCTTAATGTTTTGTCATTAAGCATGATATTAGAAGTAGATTTATAGATTTCCTTTATCTAATTGAAAGTTCTTCTTTCTTTCTTTCTAGTTCACTGAGAGTTTCCTTTTTTCCCATGAAGGAATGTTCAATTTTGCCAACTTCCATATATATATATATATTTTAAAAGAGAATAAAACAATACAAAACAAAACAAAGCAGAACAAAGCAAATCAGAACAGAGCAATACAAGCAATACAGGACTTCACAACAAGACAACAGGAAATCATCAGTGGCTACCATAATGTCTCTTGTTTTCTTTGAAATAGTTGTCTATACCTTCATACACAATACAAACAAACAAAGCAAAATAGTATAAAACCAATCAAAACAAAAGAATAAAAGCACTGTGGAACTTCAAAAGAAGACAATAGGAAATCAACAGTGGCTTCCATAATGTCTCTTGTTCTCTTCAAAATAGCTGTCCATACCCTCATACACAATGAAATCAAATAATAGAAAACAGATTAAAGCAATCAAAATAAATGAAAGCATTACAGGACTTCAAAACCAGATAACAGGAAATGAACAATGGTTACTATAATGTCTCTTTTTCTTCAAAATAGCTGTTCATACCATCACACATAATAAAATCAACAAGACAAAACTAAAACTGATTAAACAAAAGAATGAAAGCATTATAGGACTTCAAAACAAGATAATAGGAAACCAGCCATGATTATCATAATACATCCCAGTATGTTCAAAATAGTCGCCCATACCATTAGACACAGTAAAATCTAATAAAACAAGTCAGAACAGAACCAAACCTAACAAAATTGTGAATTACAAGAGTTGAAGACATTCCAAGAATTCAAGACAAGACAATAAGAAATTAACATTGGTTACCACCACCTCCTTTTAGGTGTTTCCTCCCCCATCAATTTTATAATATCTATTGTGTTTTTCGATCCCACTAACTCCTTCTGTTTTTCATGCTAGTGTTCACCCCTATGAGTTCAAACTATTTTGCCCATGAACATGATCTTCAGTTGCACCCATTTACCTACAAGAACTTCAAGATTATCCTACTTTATAGCTGGGTAGTTTTCCATTGTATGGAAATACCATCGTTCTTATCTGTTCTGCAGTTGATGGGCAAATTACCCTTGCTTTTTTCTGGTCACCTGTCACATGGAACAATTGTTTTCTCCCCTTTGACTTTCAGTCTGTGAATTTCCTTTTGAGTTAAATGTGTTTCTTGTATACAGTATATTGATAGATCTTGTTTCTTGATCCACTCTCCCTGCATTTCTTTTTATTGCTGAATTGAGGCCATCTACATTACTGGTTACAACCAACATACATTGGTTTGTCTCTGCCATGCTATCCCCCTGTTGTGGGCCCTCTGCTTTTCCTCTTCATTCAGTTGCCTGTCTTGTTTGGCGATCCTCCTCTGATGTTCTTCCTGGAACCATAGTCATCTTTATCTCTCTCTAGGATATCCTTCAGCACTCTCTGTAGGATTGGTTTGGTGGTCATGAATTCCTTCAGTTGTTCTTTATCATGGA
>RJWT010051362.1:0-10720 GCA_004365215.1 Cuniculus paca
TGGATGCAGAGACATCTAAATACTTAGAGATGGCTGAGCATTATGAAATGAATCCTATTGAAACAATTCCTTGTGTGGCCTTTCTTGAGCATGGGGCCCAAGGACTCTCTTCTCAAATGAAAGCTTTATAATTTTGCACTCTTGAACCTCAGAAGGGTAAGATCTTGCTGATTCCTGAGATGCTCTCAAATAATTTTTTCCATTGTCCTAATGCAAGCTTCTTGACTTCTTTTTAATGTTAATTGTTTCAGCAACCAAATTCTCCATGACCCCAACTTTGAAGGCTGATTAACGTAAGCTTTTCACACCTGCTTTTTATTCCCAAATTTTACTGTGGATATGGTTAAAAGCAGCCAACTATTTCCATATCATAGCTTGAACATTGGGCTGCTTTGAATTACTCCACTAGGCTATTTAGTGTACCCCCCTTAACCTCATTCTTCTGCAGTCTTGAAATATGTGCAAAATGCAGACAGATTTTCTACCCAGGTGTAACATACATGGCTTCTAGACCAACTACCAATGTAGTCATTGTTCCTAATCAAAATCTCCTGAGTCTAGCCTTGACCATCCATACTCCTATCAGTATTTTGTTTTTCTGAACCCAAACCAGAATCTCGTATCTTACTCTGCGTATAGCATTCTAGGGATTTCCCAGCTTGCATCTCCAGACCTTTCTAAATTCCTCCAGCAAACCAGTTTCAAAAGCTTCTGAACCACATAACTGCTATGACCTCACTTCTTTGGTACTAATATTCTGTGTTAGTCAGTGTTCTTGCTGCTGAGACATAATATTTAATTCCAAAAAGTAAAAGGAAGAGAATGGTTTATTTTGGTTTATAGTTTCAGTCCATAGTCTGCTGGCTCCAAGGCAGAAACAGTTTGATGGAAGGGCATGGAAAAGAAAAACTGTTCAATTCATTGCAACCAGAAAACAGAGCAAGAAGGGAGAAGTAAGAAGAAAAACACACCTTATAGCCCAAGTGACCCAACTCCAACCAGCAACCCCACCTAATGGTACATTCAACTACTGAACTTATCAATGGGTGAATACACTGATGAATATATCTCCCTTGTTTCAGCTACTTTTCTGTCACTGCTGGGACAAAATACCTGATACCCAAAGTTAAAGGACAAAAGGCTTATTAAGCTCACAGTTTGTAGAGGTTTCAGTCCTAGCCTGCTGGCTGCAAGGCAGAGTGGCACATGGCAGAGGAGCAACAATTCATGGTGACAGAAGACAGAAAATGCAACAACCAAACTTTAATAGCATCTTTTTGCACCTTTTATACTCTGTCTAGGCTGCTGGGATAAGGGCGATGCCAAACAAATCAGTGAACTGATCACACACCCTTAATCCCAGCATCACACACTAGCTTCAACCATCTCCAAAAAACCCATCTTCTCTTAACAAGAGGCTTTGGGGGACATCTAGACACAAACCTTAACATCCCCCATAATCTAATCACATTTCAAATATGCAAGACTTTTGGGGAACATTTTATGTTAAACTCATAAATCTGTTTTTTGCACACAAAATATCTTCTTGTCTTTTCACCAATCTACATCTTTGCTTCCTTCAATAGGGTCTGGGTTCTAACTCCATTTGTCACTGAATTTTCTCAGTAGGTCTACTTTAAAAACATGCTATCTGTCCAAATACACTGTTGAATAATTTTCTGGTTCCTTTTGTATTTGTCTCTTCATTGGTGGAGGTCACATATTTATTGTTTTTTTAAACTTCCATGGCAACTAGAATATATTTGATGCTCATCAAATCTCTCTTGACATATTTTTTGGATAATGAATTATAATGTGAATTCAAACACTTATATATGGAAAGAACATTTTAAGGGAAGGGTTTAAAGTAAAGGTTAAAGTTACTTCTTATGTAAATGATAGTTTGTAGAATGTGACAATACTATAGAGACAGTTTTCAATTTATGGTGGAAGCATGAACCAATAAACCTATGATTAACTGAAAATGTTGCAAGCTAAAATACATTTAGCAATCTAACTTACTAAATATCATAACTTGGCCACATTGCCTTATGTACGGATTTTCTCTTTTTCATTAACTTCTGTGCATCACTGTGCATAGAACCTCAGCACTTTATCCTTCCGTTTCTTTAGATCATATATGGTGGTCACTTCCACACTATACTGTGCTGTATTATTAATTTTTAATTAATTATTTTTTATTTTTAAAACATTTTTATTTATTTATTTGTATACTGTTCTGTAAGATGTTTCAAACACTACCTCACTGTTCAGTTTCCCCAACAGCTTGACTTTCTGTGCTACTGAAAAACATGAATGTTTTTTCTTGTCATTATCTATGAGGGTATCTGTAGGACCTTTGGACATTTTCAAAGACACCTTTATATCACAGAACATAACAGTAATGTGTGTGGTCTTAGCTCCAGTGATGCATCATCAGGAACCTGCCATTGGTGCATCAGACCTGCACATGTGCCACCTTATTAGTATTTTTGTTGCGATTGTATGAGGGAAATTAAGCACTTTCAGAAAAAGTACATGGCAGATAAAGGAGACTGGGATGGTCTTGTTATGCTTGGGGAAGCTGAATGCTCTGTGTTGTGTATATTCACTTTGACTCCAATCTGTCACCTAAGGTCACTGTGGCATTATTTCCTAATTTAAAAAGTTTAACTTGAGAACATTTCAGATTTCAAATTTTTACATTAGGAGTACTCAACTTGTGTTCTTTAGTTTCTTTCCTATACACATATGTATTTTTTGATTGTTATTTTTAGAACCAATAGAATACAGTAGCAGGAGAAGAAAAAAGTTTAAATTTAGAATATTGTTTCCCCGAAAGGTTTCCTGTTTCTTTTGCTTTGCCTCTGAAAAGAACTGCTAGGGTAGGTGCTAGGACGTAGTTTTATCAATGGTCAGAATTTGAATGGGTGGATAGGCTTCTGAAATCATTGTGTTCTTTGTATTCCCACTTTGTCTTAATGGATATACCACCTAATTCAAATTCTACTTCCTTTGTAAATTATAACTCAAAATGTCTACCAAAGTGTCACAGGGTAAGTAAGCATATAAAAGACCTTGAAAAATAAGTATAGTACATAATATTTTTGAGTTAGGGGGAAGCTCTCTTGCTATCTGTTGTAATTCATAAAGAACTAGTCACCAAATAGAATCATATAATAAAAGATTGGATTATAAGGAATTCAACAATAGTTTTAGTTGTAGTCCCTAGGCATTCATACTAATCTTTCTGCTCACATATTTTTTGAAAACATATTGGCAAATTGCAATCACTGTGTTTCCTAGGAGAAGCTGCACATCAGCTGGATACTTTATTTGCAATATTTCATTCGTGTGACTATAGCGAAGTTGGCATTTCCATTATAGACAGTGGTTTAGAGCATTAACAGGACCATAGTAATTGGCCACCAGACAAAATTTGCAATGACAAACCTAACCTTGGGGCCATTTTTAAGCAATTACTATTATGAAGTCAAACCACTTTGGAGTATTTATTTTACAAAGTACTGTACAGTGAAATGGACCTGGGAAATAGGACTTCATTTTCAATATGTTTTAAAATGATTTCTAGCTTTAGGGCTTGAAAACACATTTCTTCTTAAATGTAGAAGATTCATAATTCACCATCAAAATAAAGGCAATCAGAACCTACCAGCCTTAATACATCAATATCTTATACATATATTCTAAATATATACACTTAAGGATAATTATTCTATTTGAATGTAACTTGAATTCATGTAAAAGACTTAAAATTTACACCGTTGAGAAGAGTATTAAAAAGTATTTCTATGAAAACTCTATTAAATAGCTTCTTGGATATGAATATTCAAAGTAATGCCAAATATGTAAAAATACATTTGAATTATCCTATTGTACGTATAATAGAGACTTATCTTGTAGTAAAGGAAATATGTCTTCTTGAATATTTTAGAACAATAAATTTTAGTAAATTATTTTAAATCATTGCATTCATTTCTTCAATCATGTTGAGTACAAGTAGTGTGGTATTTTAAATTGGAATGTTGAAGAATAGAAAACACACATAATGATGGAGTCTCAACTTCCCAGATGCAGATTGCTTTACAAAATGGGTTCCTTTGGCCCATAATCTGTCACTTTAGATAGGATCTCAGGTATGCGTTTTCTGAAGATTCATTTGACATGCCCTGGGCCTCTAGGAATCTAAATCTATAAAAGTAAGTATTCCATCAGGGAACTGAATGTATAGAGAAAATCTGGAGAAATTACAGAGTTGAGAGCTCCTCAAGAGGTGGCTGGATCTGGGCTGAATTTCACATCGCTGTGTGGCAAGTGTAAGGCTGTCAATACAAGCAGGAACCAGTTATTTGAATACTTGGGTTTCCTACTTAGCACGTTTGCCTGACTTTCTTATCACATAGAGATCGCTTTGATGATGAATGTGGTGTGTATGAGAGCTTGATGGGAAATAAAAGGATATACCTCTTCAGAGTGGATTGTTACTTGTGACTAGGAATACTCAGCATTCAAGCTGGAGTAGTAGATTGATCTCAGGGCCTTTACACTAAGCCACGTCCCCAGTCCTGATCTTTCTGCTTTTTATTTTGAGACAGGGTTTTGCTAAGTCACTCTGTTGTCTATGCTGTCTCATCCTTAGGTTTCTCCTGCCTCAGTCTCCCAGAGTGCTAGGATTACAAGTGTGTGCCACCCTGCATGATTTATTTTATCATATGTTATAGTTGAGCTTGCTGAATCCAGGACATTTTTCTTCATAGCTTCTTGATTATAGAGACTGTGCTTTTGAGCAATGTAACATATGAAGGTCTACAAAAAGTAACTTCTGAATATAACATTAAATTTAGAATTAAATCTGAATTTAACATTTAAGGATCTAAACATGAATTTCTAAATGTAGTAAGAATGCTCAAGACCAAGGTTTAAGAGTTAAAATGCTTCCTAAGGACTGACCTCAGCTCCCTGCTTTCTGTTTCAATTAACATGGCAAGCCATTTTGAGAAATACTCATACTAACATTCATATATTCCTGTTTCAAACATGCAGTGCAAATGATTGATTTATGTTACAGATGAGCATAGATTTTATGGGATCAATCTTTAGGTAATGTTCCAGATAATAGTTTAAGATTCAATAGTTTAAGATTTATTCTATGACCTAATATATATTCTATCCTAGAAAATATTCCGTATATTTTTGAGAAAAATATGTTGGATGGAATGTTTTGTCTATGCTAGTTAGACCCACTTGATCTGAAGTGTAGTCCAAGCACAATATTTCCATATTGACTTTCTGTATGGATCACTAGTGAACTGGGTATTAAAATTTCTTAGTATTATGGTATTGTTGAATATTTCCCTTCAGACACTTAAGATTCAAATTCCAGCTCTGATGAAAACTCAGGGAACACTTTAAATCATCTCCCTGTGCTAGTTTCCTCATCTATAGAATGGAGATAATACTAACAGAGTAGTAACTATTTCATCAAGTTGTTGTTAAAGATTGTATTATATATGTATTATTTCTTAGAACAACAAAATAGTGCTTGGTTCAAAGTAAGTACTAAACAAGGGTTAGGTATTGTTATTATTGCCCTGCCTTGAAATATCCAATTAAATGTTTCTCCCAGTGAATCCATGTGTTCAAACTTTGATAATTTTAACCATGTTGCACAACTTTGCTTTTTCTTGTGTTTGGTAACTGGTTACATATACTTGAAGGAGCCTATAAATTAAGATGAAAATTTCCTGGTGAACCTTTCTTTTTTCCTGAAATTTAGAATTATAGGCCTTATTTCAAAATCAAGAAAAGAATATTTATTAAGTTAATATTTCTTGATTTCTGTAGGAAAGAAGTATGTCCCAAAAGTGAAATATACAAAATATTAATTTTCAATATCTCAGGGAATAAATGAAATTCAACTAAAGAAGATGGGGCTATTCAAATTACATAGTTCAAGTATTCTAAAATGTTGTCAGTGTTACAATAAGGATAGAAATGTTGTATGATGTATTAGAATTGTTTAAATATGTGGCTTGTAAATTTAAGGGAAATTATTCATACATGTATAAGACTATAATGCAGAATTTCCAGATGAGTACAGAAAAGGACTGGAGACAAAACTTGGTCAGTCTGATGGAAGATAAGAAAAATGAAACAAGATGATCAAATAAAAGATAACTCAAAACTCAGATAAATATGGTAGAAATAGAATTTCTTATATTCAAACTAGTGAGAAAACTGCTTTGTTGTTGGCTTAAAAACATACAGAAATTAAATAGTATTTCTAAACAATAGAGCTTCTTAACAGAAAACAGTCTCTGAAAATTAGAGCAAAAAGTGAAGACAACAGAAATGCCCATTAACTGATGAATGTACAAGCAAAATGCAATGTTTACATAAAAGGAAGAACACTCTGTAATAAAAGAGAAAAAAATGATAAACTACTATATAGATGAAACTCAAAAATGTTATGTTAAATGATGAAACCAGTCAGAAACAAACAACATATTGCATGATTCCATTTATATGAAGTGACAGGAAGCAGAAACTCAAGAATGAAGGCCAGATAGTGGTGATTTCTCACAGTTTGGCAGGGAAAGGTGAGGAAAGAATGCTATTAAGTGTGAGGCTACTTTTTGGGTTTGCAACATTTTTAAAAATTATATTAATATAATTGTTGCATAATTCTATAAATCTATAAAATACCATTGAACTGAACACTTTAAATGGGTGAATTTTATGGTGTGCCCAATAAACCTCAATAAAGATATTAAATACATTTCTGGAAAAAAAGAAGCAATATATGCTGACAAAATAAAAGAGCAAATTTTCATAATCATCTCAGTAAATAAAAGTGATAAAGTAAAACATTACTTATAAAGTATCTTTTTATTAGTAAATGTTTGTAATTCATGAATAATACATTCATTGTGAGCAGTTGCTAATGTACACAACACATCTACATTCTTTTTTATAGCTCCTTCTTCTTGCACCTGTCCCTTCTCTCTATCTCTTGGTTTCTTTCCCATTTCCAAAAGTTCTAATTCCCTGTTTCCCTTTATCTTTTATTTTACTCTTTGATTTATCTATGCTTTGGATTTCTTGTATTAAAGAAATCATGTGATATTTAAGGTTGCATGTCTGATTTATTTCATGTACCATTATGGTTTCTAAATACATTCATTTTTTTTACAAATGACTCAAGTTTATCCTATAGTAGAGAGTGATACTCCATTGTACATTCATACACTTTTTCTTTGTTTATTCATCTTTTGATTGCTGTATGACCTTTTCCAAGATTTAGCCATTATGAGTCGTGCTGCTATAAATATGCATGTATCACAGTAATATGATATATTTAACTCTTTCAGGTAGATACCTAACTGGAGAAGAGCTGGATAAAATGGAATTTCTAGTTTTAGTTTTTTGAAGAATCACCATATTGATTTCAATAGTGGTTATACTAGTTTACACTCACACCAACAAGTTAGAAAGTTTCCTTTTCCCCAAAACACTCATCATCATTATTACTTGATTTCTTGTGTTATTCATTCTTTCTGGAGTAAAATAGAATCTCAGTGTTGTTGTATTTTGCATTTAGCTAATAGCTGGAGATGTTTGAACATTTTTTTCATGTATTTATTGGTCATTTACACTTTCTCTGGGAGATGACTATTCATTTCAATGCCCATTTTTGATTGGGTCTTTTATTTTGGTGGGGTATAATTTTTTTGAGTTCTTTACATGATCTAGATATTAGTCTTATGTTCAAAGTGAAGTTGGCAATTTTTTTTCTGGTTTCCATGGTTTCTTTTTACTATTGCTTTTTACTATTTGCTGTATAGAAACTTTTAATTTAATATGATTCTATTTTATTTTATTTTATTAGTAGATGTTTGTAATTCATGCAATTTACAATCATCTTGGGGAGTAGCTGCATTTACATATTAAACTTGTTTTTTTTAACCTCCTTTCCTCCCCATCTCTGGTCCTTCTCTGGTTCACCTATCACCTTTTTCACATTTGATATTATATGTCATAGCTCATGTTATGGTTTTTAATGTTTACATTAATTGGAGTTATTAGGATCCTGTACATGGCACATCTTTATTCCTCTCTTCTCCCTTTCCCTTCCCCCTAACTCCTTTGATGTTATTTTTGTGCTACTAGAGTTCTGTTTATGAAGTCCTTGCTTATCCCTATAACCTGAAATATTTTACCTATTTTATCTTCCAACAAGTTAAATGTTTCTGTTTTAATATTTAGATCTTCAATCCATTTTAATTATATCTTCAATGTAAAAGCTAATGTCATCTGCAAATAATAATAATTTAATTTCTTTCTTTCCCTTTTATTTTTTCTCTTGTGTGATTGCTCTGGCTAATATTTTGAGTACTGTATTGAACAGTGGTGGTGATAGAGGACAGATTTGTCTTGTTCCTGATTTTGGAGAGAAAGCTTTCAGCTCTTCCTCATTTTGTTTATTATCCATTAGTTTTTCATAAATAGCTTTTATCAGTTTATGATGTGGTCCTTAAAAAGTGTATCTTTAAAAATCCTACAACAAATATCAAGTTCAAGGTGAAATTTTGATGATTTTTTAAATTTCAAAATGGTGAGAGCACAAAGATATCTACTTTAACATTAGAGGTCCTTGTCACTGAAGCAAAGCAAAAATTTAAAAACAAAATATGCATATTGGAAAAGAAGTGAAACTGTTATTATTTGTTGATTATGTAACTATTTATGTTGAAAAGTCATATGATAAATTACTAGAATTCAGAAATACATACAACAAAATTGACAGATATAATTTTAATAAATATCATAGTATTTATATACATGAATAATAAATGTGTAGAAGACAAGACAGTCAGTAGCTACTACATTTACCACCTTCCAGAAGTAACAAATACATAGGCAGTTTTTAAAATGAACAAATCACTACACAGAAACCTGTAGAGATTTATTGTTAATAATATTAAAGAAAGTTAAGAAAAATACAAGCAATCAAAGGAATCTATCTTATTTATTTGCTTTTAGTCTTCATACTTTAATGTCTATTCTGCATTACTGGTTGAGAACAATTCTGATGAAAATCTTCACATGTACTTTTTTCTTTTTTCTTTTGAAATGATAGTGTTTTTTCAATTTACCCAGAAATACAAAGTGCTGGAATAACCAAGGTTTTCAATGAACATAAGTGGTTATACTTACTCTACCAGAAATCAAGATATATTATAAAGCTATACTAATCAAAAGCAAGAAATTGACAAAAGCGTAGGCAAATAGACTTAGACAAGAAAACTGAGAACTCATAATTGGAGTATGTTTGGCAAAACACTTGATTTATGAGAAAGAATCACTACACAGAAAAAACAGAAAAGACTAATCTTTTTAGTAGATGCTTCTGGTTCAAATAGATTCAATTTGTGAAGAAAAAGTGAAGTGAACTCTATCTCAAAAGGGTTCTGAGCAGCATGAGCTGAACAGCAAGTAGCAAGTAACTTTATCAAAGTTAATCTAAGGAGAATAATTCATAACTTTGCAGAGAGATATATTATGTAGAGTTCTATCTATCTTTTTCTGTCTTTTCCTCCTCTATCCTCTTTCTTCCTCTTTAATTATTGAAGAAAAATTTAAAAGCTGAAATAAATTAACATTAAAAACATTTGCTATTCAAAAGGCCTTACTAAGAATGAAAAATAAGTCAGATAGTGAAAGTATTTTAAATGCATATAGCCAACAAAGAATGTTTAACTAGAATAAATAAGAAAAATCTTACAAACTAATAAGAAAAACATAGCCCAATTAAAATAGGCAAAACATTGGAACAAGAAGTTAACAAAGATAATATACAATTTACTAAATAAGGACATTAAAAGAAATTCAAACTTATTAGTGACCAGAGAAGGGCAAGTTTAGGTACCACAACACACTTATCAGAATGGCTGTTAAAAAGATGCTGTTATTATTTAGATTTAAAATGTTCCTCAAAAAGTGTCATGTTCAGAGGTGAGGCCTGGTCAGAAAGGATGAAACATTGGGGAATGTGACTTAGAATGGTACATTCTCATCACTAGGCTCCTCCCTCCATTTCTTTTTTTGGCTTCCTGCCACCATGTGGTGAACAGCTTTCCTTTACTAGGTCTTCCACATGCCATTTCTGTATTGGAGGCAAGTATAAACAGACTGTACCCACTAAAGCTGTGAGCCAAAACAAACTTCTCTTCTTTTGAGATGTGAAAGTTGGATGGTTTGTCCCAGCAATGGTAAACCAATGTAGACATGATTACTGAGGTTTGCTGGTGATGTGGAGCAACAGAAATTCTCTTTTACTGAGGCTAGAAGTATAAATTTGTGCAACCACTTGGGAATAAATACTCAGAATTATCTTTTAAAACTTTTACATACACCAGAATCTGAAACTTTTATTCCTAGGTATATTCAGCAGAAAAATCTGTATATGTGCACCAAAAGATATATTAATGAACATTCATAGTATCACTATAATAATCCTAAAAACAGAAAAGTAAATGTTCAGCCAGTAGCAGGATAAATAAATGTGTTTTACAATGAAATGGTGTACAAAAATTGAAATGAAAGAATTGCAATTATATCCAACAACAAAGATAAATCTCACAACCTCAATGTTAGGGGAGAAGCCAGATATAAAAATGTACATACTTGGACTTCCTGA
>RJWT010051363.1:0-10715 GCA_004365215.1 Cuniculus paca
AGTTTTCATGTGCCAAAATTTCTGTTTTACTCTAGAGCTTTAAAATGAAACTAGCAGTTGAATTACATTCTTCATGGGGCCAACAAAAACCCAGGTTAGATGTTGATACCAAGTGAAGGCCACCATGTTCTAGTTATCTGGAATTCTTTGCTTCCTCCCATTTGGAAGTGAATATTTCTCTTTGCTTATGGTAATAATATTAGGATGCAAGATTATTTTAGATCTGAGTGGTCACTGATTATCTTTATACTTCTCAACTTCTGAACCATTTCAATTTTGAGCCACGGGTAGTACTTACTGGTCTCCACTACAAAGAACTGAGACTTGTTCAAGTTCCCTTTCGCCTTAGCAATCAGTGTCAGAGTTCAGTTTTCCTTTCTCCTATCTTTTCTCATTACTAGTGGGTAGGAGACAGTTATCTGTTCTATTCCTATTAACTTGTGTTTCCTCAAAGTTCTCCATCGTGAAGGCCTGATAAATTGTACTTGTCCCTGATTAAGATTCAGTCACATTCATGCTATGAAACCACAACACACAGACCTCGTGTGGTTCTTTCTCTCTCTATTGTCAACCTGATTACTGCTCTATTAGTGGGAGAAAAAGAAGAGAAAGCCTATAACCAGACATTAAGAAATTCACTAGCTAGGCTGGATGAACACATGGACCTTTTATTTGTTTGGTTTCTTTTTAGTTAATTAAAAGAAAGAGAAGAAGGTATCAACTATGCAAAGACCAAAGGGACCCCGACATATCCTAAATAGATAAATATTCAAACAGATTGTTCCACTGCTCAACAACATACCCCAGTGTATCCCTTAGCTCCAAAGAGCCAATGCCCCCCTGCAGATTGCAGGGACCTGAAGTCTCTGCATGGTGATTAGTGAACTCCGTGCAGCCTCGGGCCTGACTCCAATCACGTTCTCCTTGAAAATTGCAGAACCTTGATGCAGCGGCACAGCAAGGAGCAACTCTGGTCACTGGGGCTTGGTCCTCATTACAGCCCAGAGACTTCAGGAGATTGTTTACGCGGTTGGAACATCTTCTTTGCGGGTGGTTAATTAGTGTTTCCCCAGGGTTTCTGCTCTGTGAATACTTAAGGGTAATCACCACCAGCTAACTACATGGGGAGTGTATCTAAGCAATTTTACCAAGTCAACCGACAACAGCTTGAAGCAATATTAGCCCTGTTACATGAAGAAAAGTGCTCTCCACCCAATGAAGTCAGAGACCTGTACCACTCAATAAATCACTGCGGCATCTTTGAAAGCTGAGCATCGGTTCTGAGCCGTTAATTTCAGCGAGGTCTTTTGACAGGATGTTTTGAGAGCATGAAAGCATTCATTGAAAGCATGTCTTCTTGAACTAAATAATAAAGAGCGAATTTTTCTAAGTTTCCAACCTCACAACCCCTGTAAGTCCTATGATTATCAAATGAATCTCTTGGCTTTTTCTCATCAGAACCTTATCACTAAGGACATAGAATAACTTCCCTTTAAACAAGAATGAAGTATAGATGCCTCGCTAGCCCCTATGGTGATAGCACTACTTCCAGTTTCAGAAACAGCTCTGTGAATTCTTGAACAGAAATAAATAAGGATGAAATTTCTCCCTGTTGCTCAAACACCAACTAATGTTACCAGAATCACCACTTGATGACAAAATAAACTCATCTCAAAAACTGAAACTGAAATACAGAAAGAACTTATGAAACCTATGTTAAGAATGTGTTAAGGAGGAGAGAGCAGTAGTAGAGGGGCAAGGTCCAGTTATAATCCCACACTTGAGTAGCATTTTTTTGTTCCACAAACGTGTGGCTTACTCCCAATAGGCACTCTAATAGGTACTGGATTATAAAATATTCAGGGACTACAGTAGCAGAAATTTGGTAATCTAGGGAATCACATGAAAATATTCTCTATAAAGCAAACTATTTCTCATTTCATAAAACTTACTCAGAGAGTGGACTACTGTCTATACCACAAAATGAATGAAAGCTTTGGTGAAGGAGAATAAAGAAGTTTGTACAAGAACCAGAGAAATAAGACTCAAGTCTATCTATAAATCTATGTTTATCTCTCAAACATCTCTCTCTGAAAGAGTAAGGATGAGAGATGCCAGCTTTAGAGATTTAAAGAGCATTAAATAAGCATTACATAATTTTTATATTTTTTTCATGTCACAGACAATATAATGAACTTTACTTTTTTTTTCAATGACCCAAGGTAATCCCATTTCTTATTCCAATTAATGAGCAAAAATGATTAAAAAGACACTTTTCTTTGAAAAAAGTTCTGAAGTAAAAAATGATAGCAGTTTCAGTTTTCAAAAAAGAAGTAATAAATGTTATTTTAAATAGTCTAAGAATAGAAATTTAACTTTACTACCATACTTTACAATGCATGTATCTTACACAATAAAGTAAGGTCAAGAATAAGGTAAGGTGAGTGATTGGTCAAAGCTAAAAAATATGCAATAATTTAGCAAAAAAAGGAGAACACCATTGTAATATTACCAAAGTGCTAAAATTAAGTGGTTTTAAAATAGATGTAGGTATGAAAAAGTTAAGTTTGTGAGAGCCTATTCATATTGTTTGCAAAATTCTTGTACATATTTACCCAAAAGTCATTTACAGAACCCTCTTTCTTGCCATCTCCACAAGTTAAATGATTGCTATAGAAAAATGGAATACAAATTAGTAGACAAAGTTGAAGTACAGCAATAATTTTGCTATTCTAATAAAGTGGATTTACCCTACAAACCTGTTATTGTTTTTTGGAGATTTTCCCTTTTCAGATGGAATGATAGCCTTGAATTTGTCATTCAAAATATCAAACAAAAAACTTTGAACACAAAAATATACTGCTTTATGTAAATGTTCTTGAAAGTCTTCCTACACTTTCTTCAAAGAAATTTTAGTCTAAGATAAATTAAAATTAGAAGTTAATACACACCTACCTTGATTTCTTTGCCGCTTGAGTGTTTGAGAAGCTTTGAACACACAACTGTTCATATTCTCATGACCTTTGAATGCCCTCCAATCTCCATAAAAATGTGTTGAGGTTACAGCATATCTGAAAATGAACAAAGTGAAGGTTTCTGCATTCAGAGCTTTTGTTCTATCTATATGTTTTATAAAATGGCAAATATTCTTCAGAAATACATCTTGTGATTTGCACAATAATCTCAATGGTATTTTAGATAAAGTAATATAAATGCTCAAATATATATAATAATCATTTATTTTTAAAAATTTTTTAATTTCATTATACTTTTCATTGAGTTGGTGATACCATCATAAACTAGATCCTTCCTGTCAGGAAGACAAATTCATGCAGACATATTTGCTGAAGATTCATTCTATAATTCTATGCATGTTGGACTTAGATATGTGATTTTAAAAATCAGTAAAACCTCAAATTATCAATTTAATTGACATTTTTAAGTGACATCTAGTAATTTCATTGCAGGACCAGTTCTTGCTTCATCACATATTACCAAAACAGTTGAAGATACACTGATCTCATTAGAAACTTATGTCTTACAACATTTTTTCTTTATTATTCAAAATATTTAATTTAGAAATTGAACACATTTCAGGAATAAACTATGAATTTGTAAGTAGAAATATTTCCTGTCCTTTCTTTTTGCGCTCATAACCAGAAACTTTTCTTTAATCACAAATGAAATAGACTTGGCTGCATTTTTACCAGAAACTGTTGCTTTACAAGAAACAAACTATTTTCAACTATGAATTTCACATAAATTTAATTTTTCACTTTAAGTGAACAGATGATAATTTAGTAGCAGATTCTTCCCCCAAATGCAATTATTTTAAATGTACTTCATCTCTTTCATGTTTTTGAGTTTTCTAGAGTTTTTATTCCAATTATAAATTCCTTATGCTTTTATTTATTCTTCTGTATAACTGAATTTTTGTTTGAACCACATATGTCTCAATTTTCCTTAGACAGTCCCAGATTATACCTATCATCCAGGCAACTATCCAGATGAGCATTTTTCTCCAAATTTTACACTTTTAAAAATTATTGTCAAAAAGAAGTATTTTCAGAACGGTATGGTGGCATGCGCCTGTAATCCTGGCACTCTAGCAGGCGGAGGCAAGATCACAAGTTCAAGACCATCTTGGGAAACTTAATGACTTAGTAAACTACTGTCTCAAATTTAAAAGAAAAGGAGGGAGGAACTAGTATTTAACTCAGTGCAAAGGCCCTGGGTTCAAACTCTGGTACAACCTCTGCCTCCCAAAAAATGTGTACATGGTCCCTAACAGATCCATAAAACAAGGCAGTATGACTTTTGCCACTACCCTATTTTTTTTTCACTTTTTCCATTTTTTACCTAGTAGCTTTCACCTGGTAGCTTGCAATAAGCACATGTAACAACATTATGTTAAATCTAAAATATGACCAATAATAATCAGTCTGTCTCTTTCCAATATTTTCTATGTATAATATAGCAAACCGGTATCTTCAAAGGACGACATACTGAATACTCATGGACCAAACAGAGTTTAAATCGAAAGTCCAATAGCTAAAGACAGTTGACTCCTCATAGTCTGGAGTAGTAGTGGAGAAGATATTTGTGATGGCTGCACCAGACATCCACATGTGGTCTTTGTGGCCCACAATGTAGAAGCCACATGAAGCCATCAGGTCACTGGGAGTTCAGGTCAAAGGAAATGTACAAGTTGGTTGTGTATGGAAATAGCTTGTAACTATAATATGAGCAGAAAGTGAGCATTTAGGAAATCTGTTGTTCGCTGTTTAAAGTTTTTCTGGCCAATCAAGTCACTAACAGAAATTATTCAAATTTAAAACAATTAATACTATATAAAGTTAAAAATATTCAGTTCTTCATTCACGCTAATCTCATTTCAAGTGCACAACAGCCACATCTGACAAATGGCTGCAGGACTGGACTACATGACTACCGAACATTTCTATCATTGCCCAAATTTCTGTTGCACAAAGCTGATATAGGAATAGTATGTAATGCTCAACATCTAGCCATTTAAATATACACAGCAAATATTAACAGAACTGGGAGAAGAAACAGATGGCAGTATAATAATAGTGGTGGAATTTAATGCCTCACTTTCTATACAGTGCAGCTACTATAAGCAAAATGGACCTAACAAACAGGTAAAGTCACCAAACAGATTAATGTCTCAAAGAAGTTAATAGGAAGAAAACAAGCTGATTAAAATCCTGGAATAGGGACTTGAATAATAATTTCTCAAAAGAAAACATACAAATAGTCAAAGTTAGGCGGAAAAATAGCATCACTGGTTATCCAGTCCAGAGAATGCAAACTACAATCACAATAAGATGTGACCTCACACTTGTTAAAATGGCTATTAATAAAAGATAATGATAACAAATATTGATGAGGATATGGACAAAAGGAGCGCTTGTATACTGTTAATGGAAATATAAATCAATATATTTATATACTGATTTGTTCACTGTATAAAATTGTTCTGACTTTATAAATCAGTATGCCATCGTGGAAAACAGTATAAAAGTTACTCAAAAAATTAAAATGACATGTATCCAAAGGATATGAAGTCAGTAGGTTGGAAAGATATCTCAACTCCTGTTTATTTAGAATTATTCATAATAGTTAATACATAGAATCAACCTAAGTGACTATTGATGGATGAAGGGATGAAGAAAAAACAATTCATATATACAGTAGAATAGTAATCAGACTTAAGAAAGAAATTCTGTCACTTACAACAACATGAATCAACCTAGAGGACATTATGTTCAATGAAATAAGCCAGGCACAGGAAGACACATGCCACAATATCTCACTTGCATGTAGAATCTAAAGAAGTTCAACTCATGGAAGCAAGGAGTAATCTGGTAATTACCAGATACACTGGGCTTGGGACCTTGGGAAGATACAAAAGAATACAAAATTTAAGGTAGTAGGAATACATTTGAGACATCTATTTTATACCATGTTGTGGCTACAGTTAATAACAATATATTGTATAACTTAAATTGCTAAAGAAGTAGATTTTAAGCATTTTCACTACAAACATTAATGGAAATATAAGGTGGTGCATATGGTAATTAATTTAATTTACTTATTTCATAATACATATATAGGTCAAAACCTGGTGTTTTATATCATTAATGTACATACTCTTAGTCATTAATTTCAAAATAAATATAACTTGGCTGATTAAAATTTTTGAACTTAAGAATAAGCACATTCTTGTACAAGCCTTTTACACACATATTTTCATATCTTTTAAACGAATGTCTTGGAGTTACGATGGACCAAGCAGATGTGCTGTATCATCTCACAATTAGGGTACCAAGGTTGACCCTATTCCCAACATTTAAGTATCGGTATTCTACAGACATGATGCAGTAACTCATTGCAACTTTCCATTTCTTTGAAGACAAATGACATGAAACACTTTTTTGTGCACTTACTGTGAAGTGTTTTCTAGTCTCCTGCTTGTCTTTTAGTTGAGTGATTTGAATTTTACTGTCACATTGGAAAGATTTATAGATTCCGAATATAAGACTTTTCATGTTCATTTTCTTGCTGTCATATTTTGATGAATAGAAAGCTTTAACTGTGATGAAGTTCAAATTAACAATATTTTTTCAAGGTTTGCGCTGTTTTAATAGTCAGAGGGGCTGGGGATTTAGTTCAGTGGTGTAAGTGTCTGCCTGTCAAGCGTGAGGTCCTGAGTTCAATCTCTGGTGCCAAAAAAAAAAAAATTCACAATGTCCTAAAATTAAGTGCCCCTGTTTTAATAGTCAGAAAATTATGCCTACCCTGAGCTTGTGAACATAATACTTTATGCTTTCTTCTACAAGCTTTATGATTTAGTATATTCTATTTAATTCTATAATCCACTTCAAATGTATGTACATAAGGAATGATTTAGGAGCTTCCTATACAGGTGTCTGATGGTTCCGGCAGCATTTTTCTTTTTTTGTAGGACCGGGGATTGAACTCACAACCTTGCGCTTGCCAGGCAGGCGTGTAGGCCACTGAGCTAGATCCCCAGCCCCCCAGCAGCATTTTTAGAAAAGACACTTATTTCCCAATTGAAACTCCATTACATTTTTTCATAAATTAATTGATGACATGTATGTGTGCATCCATTTTGAGACCTTATTCTTTTCCAGTAATTTTTATGTATGCATTTTAAAACCACACTTATATTAAACCTTTTAACCAGGTAATGTAAGTCTCCTTTGTTAATTCTGAAAACTGATTATTCCATGTATTTAGCATCTTCACATAAATTTTAGAATTAGCTTCCTGTTCCTTCAAAATAAGCTACAAGAGTTTATACATCAATGTAGTTTGTAAAACAATATTAAACCATCTAATCTGCAAATGTAGTATACTTACCCATTTATTTAGAGGTCAGTAGTGACTACTAAACAATGTACATTACTACACATTACCTTTTGCCTTTCCTTCACAAGGACATGCAAACCTTAAACGCAATAAGTAGTCCATACTTAACAATTAGCACAGAATCCCTGGTAAAAGGATTTATTCTCAAGCTTTACCATTTACTAGCTGTGTATCACTTGCGAAATTACTCTCTCATCCCATGTTCCAGTTTTGATATTTGTAAAATGAAGATAACAAAACCTCATAAAATTGTTTGAGGATTGAATGAGCTAATTCACATGAACCTCTCAGAATAGGGGCTGACAGAGAGTGCACCACAGTAAGTCCTAGCTGTTAGTCTAATACTTTTATTCTTATCTTTAGCTAATTTACCTAATCTTTCACATAGCTTATGGGAGTGGCAACATTTAAACCATCATACAGATATTTATCTCTTGAATCATAAAAATTGTCAAAGATATGCCTAGCAACACTGCAGTGATAACAGCACCTTTAGCTCTTTTTCATGAAGTCTCAATCTTCAAAGTGACCAAGTAACTACATTCAAAGGCTCTTTCATTACCTCATATTTTAAAAGATGGAGATTATTTGATATCACAGATCATACTCTCCCCTCTTCTTCAATTATTGTTTTAAAAAAATCTTTCTTCTGATATCTAAATGCAACAAAGCCAGGCATTCTACTAGGGACTTAGCATCAGCACCAGCTGGCTAATAAATATATACTTTTGAAGTCATGTAACCCCATTGAGTCTCATTCAACTTGGGATAAAATAATAGCTATTCTAATAAAGAATAACATCAGATACAAAAACGTTGGAAAGAAATGACGAATATCTGAAAAGGTGCCAAAACCAAAAACCCTGCCTTGAGTAAAGAGGAACCAGTGAATTTGTAAACACAGAAGTTGTCAACATTACTCCATACTGCTTTGTAAATTGTAAAACGCCTGTGATGAAGTTGTGCCAAAAGCAAGCATTTCAAAGTAACAGTTTACATTGTGTCTCTCCATGCATTGACTGTATTTACGGTATCATGCAAGTAAGTATCCCAGAAATACCAGTGGGCTAGATTTTCCCAGCTGTACATCTCTCTTTCTGAACATAGCTTGTATTTCCTTCTTGATAAGGTACTTCAAAGACAGCATTATGGAAAAACGACTATTCAAGAGGGTTGAATGAAAGAATGCCTGCTAAGTTTCGTGAAATGGAAATTTCCAAAAGGATCCATTACATTATCAGAAAAAAGAAAAATTAAAATAACTTTTTAAAAAAATGTCAGAATTCCAAACACAAGTTTTGTAGAAGTATAAGGTCTTTTCAATAAGATTCATTTAATAAAGTAATACCAAATAAGGTATGAGGCTAACATATTTCTCCCTGCAGGTTTTAAATTTTTAACATGCAACTTTTTTTAATGTCCTGTGGAAAGAAGACTGAGAGATAGGTGTCTGAAGTCCTACTGTCAGTGCTATTCTGCAGTATAAACTTGGCCAAGTCAACAGAACCTCTCTAAGCCTCTCATAAATTAATTTCTGTAAAGAGAAAACTAAAGCCCTCCATACTAGCTTTTTCACAAGTAATTGTGAGTTTTAGCTAAAATGTTCAGGGATATGAAAAGTGGGAAATGCAGATATAGAATACAACACACACATAGAAGCAGACCCTATACCTAGAGCACATAAGAAACCACTCAATAACTATTTCTGAAGTCAATGATTGCATTTCTGTTAAATGACTTACTATGAAGATTTGAAAAAAAATGGGATCAAATTATTTCTTTATTCTGTCTGATATTTTCACAAAGTCAAGAAACAATGAGACAATTATTCAAATAATGTAGATTTCAAAGTCAACTGTCGTCCAAAAAAAGGAATTTTCTGTGCATGAATCAATTTTTTTCCATAGATTAAATTTAAATAAATACCAAACCACTCACTTGACTTTTTTCAGTGGTTTAAGATAACACCACTAAATTCCAAACAACAAGAAATTGGATCAGATAAAATAAGGGCAGAATGTATCTCTCCAAAAGGACTAGAATCTATTAACAACAAGGATATGAACAAAGAAACACGACATGTAGTACAGACAAAAATGAAAACAAAAAGGACAGAAACCTAGAGAGGAATTCCTAGATAAAAAGGCAGATGACTGACTAGAATTACCAAATTTCCAGAAAACTAGCTAGAATGTCCACCAAGCAGCTGGTGATGATTTGTTCCTAGGCTCAGCTACCTCTGATCAGATGTGCAGACAACAGCAACTGAATAAAAATGCAAAGTGGTAGCCAGATATTCTGGCTAGGAAATAAAATTTCTGTAAGAACCAAGGACAAAACAAGGGTCAAGAAACTGAAGAAATACAATGTGTAGCAAGTTAGCCCCTCACTAAGGCCCAATATATTGACTGACACTTAGAAAATGGGAACAAAATTCACACTAAGCTGACCTAAGGCTGGCTGGTGTGCAGTTGCCATGACCACCTACAGTAACCTTTCAGCGTGGGTCAGTGTCAACCTCTAGGGCTAGGAGAAATGACAACCATAAAGGAGCATTAGCCCAGCCTACAGCAGAGAATGGTAGGTCACAGGCCATGGCTTACTCTTTTTCAAACGGTTTCCAAAAGAGATTTTAGACAAAAGATTGTCTCCTATCATTGTAGGAAGAAAAGAAAGGGATAGAGAAATAGTGAGTTTCTTCTCTAAATATTGGAGGAAAAGTTATGAATAAATGTCTTCTAGTGGGTAAATTAAAATTTCTCGCTCATTCATTTTTTTCAGTTTCATTCTGAAGAATAAGTTTACTAGAAGCTAGTAATAACGCCTATATTTTCAGATGTTCCTGTGCACAAGTTATTCAGTCGCAAGTTAAACGACTATACCACAGAGTATTATTATTCACATATCTGGTGTACATTTAATAAATGTCTTCAGAGAGGCAGTGTGGTTTAGAAGATGAATTCAGGAATTAACATGCATATCAAGATCCACTACTTACTAATTTTATGACCCTAAAGAAATTAGGTAACTATGCCTTAGTTTGCGAATCTGTAAGATGACAATTGTAAATGCCTCAATAAAATATTGTTGGGAATAATAAATGTAAGGTACTTATAATAGTACCAGGCACACAGTAAGCATTTTAGTTGTTGATTACCTTTATTGTTATTATGTGTCCAAAATACATTCAAGAAATACTCACTGCTTTTGAGCTAGATGTCACAGGCAGGATTCCCTGAAAGGAGATGTTGAGATAGTGTTTGGTGTATAGGATATTTACCAGGACTCAATATAGCTGG
>RJWT010051364.1:0-10711 GCA_004365215.1 Cuniculus paca
AAAAGGAAGAAAAAAACAAAACAAAACAAAAAAAACAGGCTTTGGGTCTGATTAACAAACTCACTCTCAAACCAGCAGGCTGATCCACGTTTAGTTACCCCTACGCTTTTTAGAAAAGACTAGCTTTTCCTCTTCCATAAAACTGCATTTTATCTCCTGGGGCCTTGTCAGCATCAAACCCTACTCTGCACGCAAGGGCATGGACGGGCCTTGACAAGCCATATACTATGTCCACCTAGTAAGAGCCACAGAGGGCAGGGCAGTCACCTTGCCTTTGCCTTCCCATCTACCATAGCAGGGGCAGATGAGTCAAAAGGCCAAGGCAGGGGAACAAGAAGCCTGCAAAAATTCTGGACCTGCCACTTGCCTGAGATCTACCTTAAACAGGACAAGTTTTCTAGCTGGTAAGATGGGAGTTGCAATGTCTCCCCCCAAAACTGTTTCAAGGCTTGGCTGAAATAACAGATGTGAAGTAGCATCCAGCATATAGCTAATGCAGAACACATCTCCTCACAGAGCAGCCTGTGCTACTTTTTACAAAACTTTTGGGGGGAGAAGGTAAAAAGAAATGCATTACATCTATATATGCATCCCACACTGGGCCTTCAAAATAACATCTCTAAGGCTTGGCACCGATGCAGGATAGATGGTGAAAATTGAAGCAGTAAGAAGAGGTGTGGGCTCCTGCAGCCCTACCCCCTTTTGCTGTTATAGGAGACATGGGTGAAGTGACAGTCACAGAGACTGAGCACAGAGGAAGCAAACGAGCAATAGCTTGGTGCCCCGGGGTCTGTGGAAAGGGGACTGATGAGCCAGTGCTCTGCAGTAGAGCAGTCTCTTGCTAGCAGCTCTGTGCAAAGGGAGCAGCTCAGCAGCCTTCCCTCCTGCTCTGTGCTCCAAGGTGACTTGCTCATTTACGGAGGGTCACAAGCCCTGCATGCTAATAAGACTGGCTTAGAATAATATAGATTTAAGAATAAAAACAGGGAGAGCCCCAGGACACCATTTGCCCAGCAGCAATTTCAACCTGCTGTTCTTCCTGCTACCACTTTCCTTGCCAACTAAAGCAAGGCTGTTACCATAGCAACTGAATCTCCAGCACAGGCCTGGACCCTACAGAAGGTCAGATCACTGCTTTAAGAGGGGAAAGAGGGGAAAGAGGCTGGAATGGTTTAAGAAGACCCCTCCAGGGTTAGTTGGGATTTCAGATGTCCAGGTCTTCTGGGAATGTGCTTTGGGTCATCCCTATGCAATGCTGGGGCTATAGAGAAAAATGCAGGGATTCCAGGAACTCCCACCCAGCTGACTGCTGCAGAGTACAGAGTCTGGTCAACATGGAACCTAGAGCTGCCTAGGCTAGGAAATGAGGCCAAAGCAGGAGCAATACAGTGGCTGCACATGCAGCCTTTGCCTGCCTTGTCTCACTGCATATGGAACAGGAGGCCTAGATCCACCCCATGTTACTGAAAAGGAAGCAGAGACTCAAGAGGGAAAGAGCTTGTGTGCAAGATCACATGGTTAGAGAATGACACAGCCGGAACTCCAACAATCCAAGAAACTGGAGGAAGTAGAAATAGCAGAGAACCAAAACCCAGATGCCTTTGCACCACTACTGCATCACATGCATGGTTTAACCCACCTCTCAAACACCAAGGAGGCTGGCACTGCTGTCACTCCCATAGCATAAACAGGGGCTGCCCAGGGACACACAGCAAAAGGGTGAGCCAGCCCATCCATATTTCTAGCAGACTGCCAGAGGAGCCCAAGGAGCAGATCTAGAGACACTTACCACCTCCTCGATGGCTGTGCTGTCTCTCAGCAGCGGTGCCTCAGCCAGCAGGGACAGCACCAACCCCTTAACACTGTGAGTGTAGAGGTTCATCTGCACGAGTCTCATGGGAACCCCGACTGGGGCCAACCTGGAGTCAACTCTGTCTGCACAGGGGCCACTACCTTGGGAGTCTGCTGGATTGGAAATGCATTCTAGACCAGTGGTTGCGAGGCTCTCACAGACTCCATCAACCTGCCGATCTACACTGTGGTGCCGCCCAAGAAGCTCGCTACCTCTCTGCTTTGGATCTGGATCTAGGTGAGGTGACAACGGCCAGCTGGTCTGTCTGGGGAGAGCGTCTGTTCCAGGAACAAGGGTGTGGCTGCTGGTGCCATGAAGGTCTTCATGCTGCTCTCGGGCTCCATTCTGGGTGAGCATATCAGGTGAGGAGGAAGGGAGGTGGCTGTCAGTGGCCGTGTCCTCAGGTGGCATGGATTCCAGATGGCTGGTATCAGTGACAGAGTCCTCATGGTAAAGACCTCTGCCACCTGGAGCGCACGCTTGTGGGAAGGCACAATGACCTGAGAATGCTCCCACTTCCGGAACTTCTGGAATGTGGAATTCAGACAAGTCAGTCACCTCCTGGACAGAGCCTGGTTCCTCGTGCAGGGAGCAGCTGAGGCCAGGGACCTGGCCCCCGGCACTGGTGTTCAGTTTTGTGGGCTCCCAGCCCTCCATCTTATGGCCAGGTAAATGTTCATTCTCTCCCTTGCCCTTTGGCCACACTCTGTCAGGGGACATGTGCTCCAGAGCGGTAGCTGACATCATGGATGCCAGTTGTCTAGTGGCATCTTTTTTTGGGGCAGATGTGTTCCAATCCTTTGCTAGACGCTGGGCCGTGCTGTCCGACTGTCTGGCTGGCCTGGTGAACAACACACACATTAGGGGGGAGAACACTGCCTGAGCAGTTCCTTAGGGGAGATGAGAGTGCGATTCCCTAACTGGTGCAGGGTCAGTGACACGTGGGTGCCTGAGGCCACAGAGCCCAAGATGCTATCGTGGTCAAGTCACAGGAGTAAAAGAAAGGTAGCATTGGTGCTTGGGGGCTCCCAGCATGAGGCCAGGACCTCCTACTGAAAATGGGGCCCCCTGAGTGACAGTCATCCAGATCTGGAGGGTCTCCTATGAGGCACTGTCACAGTGAACCTGTGAAAGACACTGTGCAGAGGAATGGACTGGGCCAGGGTTACACAGCTGATAAGGAAGAGGCCTCGGATTTGCAGCCCACTCTCAGATCAACACCCTCAAGCTGCAGATGCCTGCCTATAACACAGGAGAGGGAGGGGATGGAACTGAGCAGAGATGGGAAGCACCAGGGTTTCTTTCAACAGATATGTAAGCAAGTTTCCCGCATGTGCAGTCAGAGGAATCCCTGAGTGATCTCTGAACTACCTAGGTATCTGTTCCACCGGAAACTCATGGAGACTGGCAACTTCCTCTTCGGTCAGGAAGACAGGGGTGATCTGCACATTCGGGGGGAACGCTGCTCCTGGAATTGCAAAGCAACATGGGCAGGGCTCTCCCTGGGCAGGAGGAGAAAGAAAGGCAGAAATTGTTCCTGTGGTGACGCACCCAACCCACACACCAGCTCGGAGCATGCAGGAAGCCAGCCTTCAGCCCAGACACAAGCCACAACTGCAGCTCAGGTGCTGTGAAAACAGGGAAAGAGCCCCTGCAGACAGCACTATCCCAGCTGGGGAGAACGGGGACATTCAGTGGAAGAAAGTTTAGTGTTACTTAATTAAAAAAAAAAAAAAATACAAGCTAGAAACAAAGTGCTTCCAACTGACAAAGGGACTGCCCCAGCTTAGGCTTCCATGGGGAACCACATCCTCTTGGGGATGCCACCACAACCTGCAAAAGGGCCTTCTGCAGTCCCCAGAGCCCTGGAACCTGCCTGAGCAGTGACACATCACTGAGTTAAGGAGGGTCTGCAGGCAGGGATCTAGAAGGCATGAGCTTGACAATTAGGATTCCGGAGCATAATGCTGGTCCTGAGGATCTCTCAGATCCACTCCCCTCATCTTACAAGCAGAGGAAATAAACACAAGGGACTGGCTGGCCTTGAGATGGCTGGCTTATCCAGTGACGGGCAGCACCGGCATGCCATCCTCAAAGGCCAGAGTGCAGCGCTCTCCTTACCCAGGTCCTGTGTTGCGTCCCCTGCTGCAGGTGGTCTCTGAAAACAAACACACAGGTTGGTGCCAGGTACCACCCTCTCCTCTTGATCTAACCATCAGGAATTCACCTCACCATCTGTTCACGAGCCCTCGCCAAGCCCAAGGATCTGGTCCCAGCCACATGCCAAGAGCCTGGCAGATGGAGCACAGCTCCCCCGAGCTGCCTGCCCCACCACCGCTAGGAGAAGGCAAGAATCGGGCTACTCAGGCTGCACCACAGCACCCGCCTGAACTCACGCACTGCTCCGTCTCTCCCTCTGGGAAATAAGCAAGAATTCATGGTCACTTGTACCACAGGGAACTCATTCTAGAACCAAAATGTGCAAGTCCTGCGACTCTCACTCAAAGGCATCTGACCCGAGCCCAGTGCTGTGCCAGATCTTTGGCTTACTCTGGTTCACAGCCAAGGCCAGAAACTTACAGATCTTCTAACAAGAAAACAAAACACCTGGAGGTTCCAAAAGCAACTACCAAAACAAAATACAAACCAAAACTGCTCTTCTGGCCAAAATGGCTTTCAGTCCTATGAAATCATATGGCTTGCTTACTTCTTCTACAGTGACTTCAAAAATTCACCTTAAGGTTGCTATGCTATACATAAGCTTACTCTAGACAAAAATTCTTTTTAAATAATCATATATAATCCTTTCTCCTTAAGCTAATAACTTAATATTTTAAGCAATTTTTTAAGTTTACGCTTTTGCACTTTGTATGGAATCTGACTTTTCAGCCGAGTTGGTTTTCTGCACACCTCTAATCACAGCACTATGAGAGGCTGAGGCAAGAGAACTACAAGTTCAAGGGCAGCCAGGGGTTGTAGGACCCCGGAATTCCAGCCCCAGTAATACGAGAAAAATCAATTTGTTCACTTAAAACAGTAATATGTAATTCCCGTCTTCAAAACATCTTCAGCCATTTTAAATGGCTGGCTCAAATCTTAAGAAGAATATGGTGGTGTGGGTAAACTATTTCCTGACCTTAGGCCAGCAGGTGGTGGGAAGCCCTGTGGCCCTGTCCCAAGACTCAGTTCTGCTGCTGGTGCTCAACAGCAGTTCAGTAAAACTTTATTTGTATTGTACACAGTTGGCGCATAGGCCAGTTTGCCAAATCCAACCTTGGACGTTTTTCATGTCCATAAATCCTGCTGTGAGAGAGGCCTCCCCCACCCCCCAGCACCATGGTACCTCGGCTCATAAGTGCTTTTATTGACAAACAATTTGGTTCACAAACAGAAACATTTGGCAAAATTTTTTTGTTTGTTTGCAGTCTGCATTGGGTAACAAACATGACTATGGTCATGTTTCCCACACAAACACAAACGGGGTCATCTTTTCCAAAATTGTAGAACAAATTAAGTTCATGAACCAAGGTACTACTGGACTGGGAATCAAAACCTGGGCCTATATAAGCACTGAACTACATCCCCATTCCTCCCCCATCCATTCATCCATCCATTACTCATCCAGCACTAGGGACTGAATCCAGGGTCCTCACACTCAGCTACACCCCCAGCCCTTTTTTATTTTGAGACAGGGTCTCTGTAAATTGCCCTGCCTGGACTTGAAACTTGCAATCGTTCTGCCTCAGCCACCTGAGTAGCTGAGATTACAATTGCACACCACCAAGGCTGGCTTATTTTTTGATTTTATTTTGAGACAGGGTCTGACCTCAAACTTCCCACCCTCCTACCTCATTGTCCCAAGTAGCTAGGATTATAGGTGTGTGCCATTGCACTGCTAACAATAGAGTTCTGAATATAAATATTTTTCAGCAGTTAGCTTTTCCTTAGTAGATTTCAAGAAGTAGAAGTATTAGGAGAAGGAAAGGGCATCTTTAAATCTCCCTTCATCAGACTGTTACCAGAAAGGATGTTCTCCCCAGCACCCCACCGACAGGGTGTGAGGAGACTGGATAAAGGCCCACCAGCATTTTACGTGTCTGCTGACTCCACAAGAGAAGACAGAGCTTCATGATACACTGAAACCACACTTTCATACCCTAAAATACACAAGAAGGGAGAAAAAAGGACTGGAAAACAATTGCCAGGCCCTAGTAGGAGTTATCTCCATGTGGTTCAATTGTGGGGAATTTTATTCCCAATGATTACGTCTTTTCTTTTTCCCCTACTGTAAACACAATTAAATAAGCACCAAATGGAAGTATTATAAGAATCTCTGTTTTCCTAAGTTTTTTAAAGGATACATTCTTTACAGTAGGTCTCTGAGAAATGTAACATTTCTTTGACTCAAAGGCCATCTTGATAGCAAGTCAAATTCTGGAAGCCACTTACCTGTTTTGTTTTTGTCTTTTTGAGACAGGGTCTCACTATGCCATTCAGGCTGACCTTGAGCTCACTTTGTGGCCCAGGCTGGTCTCAAACTTGCAATGGTCTGCCTGCCTCAGCCTCCTGAGTGCTGGGATTATGGGCGTGCACCACCACGCCCAACTCCTGGAAGCTACTTATTTGAAGAAAAACCAACTACCCAAACCTTCCACATGGAAAAAAGTGCTTCCTCTCAACCTTGTCAACAGCTTCCCTCCCAAGGGAAACTGCATTAATAGATCAAGGGTCCTGACAACATTCAGTGAAACAAGCACCCCAGGGCCCATCAGTGCTTGGGATCAGTCCCACCAGACTTAGTGACAGGCACTGTGGGCCGAGCATCCTGGCCAGGCAAGTGAGTGTTACAATACCTGGTCCAGAGGTGCAGGTCTGTGAAGCAGGATCTTGGCAGTGAGGGAGGGCACGAGCTGGGTGCTTACAATCCTGCAGGTCAGACACAGGAAAAAGAGCACAGTGAGAAGAAACACACTGGAGCCCTCTGCATTTAAAAGATGCCTAATGTTCCACACTGTGATGGATGGTGGGAGTTTTAATTGGTTAAAGCTCTTAGGAAGAGTACGCTGGAAGTTCCTACCAACAGTTAAAATGCCCAATAAACTCTTTCACCAGCCTTGTACCAAGATGTATGTATCCAAATATTCACTGCAGGAAAAATGGGAAATAAGTAAACAACTAAAGAGTCATTAAATAAATCATGGCATAGCCAGATCACCATCCTGTGTATGGCCTTTCCAAGAACAGACAGACCTGTATGGCCTGGCAAAGAAATCTCTACAGGACACATCGAGTACAGAGACTCTGTGATCCAGCTTTTGCAGAAAACAGAAATAAGCAGAATCAATGTGTGTGCCTATGTGCAGGTGGGAAATTCACAGAAAGAGCCTGGATGCTGGCTGGGGGCTGACTGTGGGTGTGGGGTGAGAGTGAGGAAGACAGAAAGGAACTTTTCAATGTGTTCTATGTATTTCTTTATTGGTAGATTTTTTTCTTTTATAATGAGAAAGTATTCAAGTACTACCTATGTAATTTTAAAATATATAGGAAATATAAAATAAGAGGAAAATGCTTCCTTTGAAAACTGTATCTTGGTGCACTTGGCAACCCTTCTCAGCAGCCATCCTGCTGAGAACAGAGGCAGGGGCCAAGGAGATAATGTACATGGGGCACTGTGGTCAGTTGTTCCACAACTGCTGAGTCATTTTATTATCCACACAGGGTCTCTATTTCTCGGAAAAGAAAACCATAGTGAAGTAGCTTGTCCAAGGCTAGAGAGCTGGGAAGAAGAGAAGTTACGATTCACGGCCCAGCCTGCCAGGCCTAAGAGCACTGCTCTCGAGAGCCTCCCCACAAGCACCTGGAGTGCTCCTCAGCTGCACAGCCACCGGTCAGCAGAGCCCTCTGGGCTCCGGCCCTGGCGTGAGGACCAACTCTCAGCACCACGTGGAGTGGCTCTTAGACACTCAGGCTCACAATGAGGCCCTCCAGCTGGGTGAAGAGGACTATGAGTTCGCAGAGGCCTGTCAGGATGCAGACCTGCGCACTACACTGGAAGGAGCTGGAGAAAAGCATGAGGTGCTGCTTTGCAAGCTGAGCTGCAGCCAGGGCACTGGGGCCCCCAGGACACAAGATGAAGGCCACTCAGGCTTCATACCCCTCTGCTTACACTGCAGGCCGCTACCAAGACTGGAGCTCCACACTGACATTCTGTAAGTGAGGACTACAGAGATGCCCCACACTGAGAATTACGTGAACCCCTTTCATAGGTTCACCTTTTCTAAACACAATAATCTCCAATCCCCATCTCTGCTCAAAAACAGGGACATACCTTAAGTCAAATCCACAACCCTACAGGCTACCTCAGGTCACAAAGGCTTTTGTTTGAGGACAATACGGTTCGCAAACAAGCATTTGACAAAATTCTGTTTTCGTTTGCAAACGCTGCATTAGGTGATGAACGCGACTGTGGCCATCTTTTCCAAAACTGTGGAATGAATTAAGTTCATGAACTGAGGTACCACTGTATTTGCCAAACAAGCCCACATGGAACTGGCCAGAGACTGAGGGCCCTACCTATGACCTGGAGGTGGCCAAGCAGTTTTCCAGAAGGAAGTGTGGGACAGGACAGGGACACATTACTCACAGTCCTTTGTAGAGGATGCAGCCCGCTAGAACGTGAGGCGAGCGCTGGCAGGTCTGCAAGATGAGGGCTGCTTTCAGCAACAGCAGGGGCTCCACCTGCACAGGGAGACATATAGCCACCCATTGGCATGCTCACAATCAGCAAGGGACACAAGGGCAGCAGCTTTCACAAACGGACAGGCAGGTTATAACTCAAAGCCTGGAGAAAGGACTTGCACTCAGTACCCACGACTGCTGACACCAACAAAATGCCAAATGCTGGGCACAGGAGGCCCCTTCAGAAGCTGAAAGGCATAGTGAATGTGCGTACGGCTACTGCTGGAGACAAAGCAGATTACCTGGAAGACCCTGACCATCCATGCTGAAATGAGATGGCAGCGAGACAAGGTGCCAAGTGAAGGCCACCCACCCCACAGAGCAGCCCCAAGGGGGACAGCTGGCTTCACTGATACCTGACCAGGTGCTGTCACTCAATCCTGTCACATAAAAGAGAGCACCACAGCTTGGTTCCAAGACTCCCTGTGAGGAGTTGGTTGCCTAAAAGTTCCTAAAACTACAAGAAAAGCATCTGAACCTGGTCAAAAGTGTGCAGCAGTACCGCTCACTTCCGCACAGTTCCACCTGTCTGCCTGGCAGTGAGCTCCTGCAGGGACTCACAAGCTGCCAGCACTCAGCATGAATGGAACCAAATCTGGAGCAGCTGCCTTGTGAAGAGGTTGTTTATTCTTTCCTGGCCTGAAGACTGTCCAGTACCAGCCAGTACCTTGTATGACTCAGGGCCAGCTCCATGAAGTCTCCCGAGTGGGAGCAGGGAAAACCCTTCCCTGGCTAGCAGACTACTGCTCTGTGAAGGCTGACACCCAGCACCACACCCCCATCAAAGAGAGACATTTGCCCCTGTGTGAGATGCAGGAGGCTCATTTGAGATGCTCAGGGCTCCGACAGCTCATTCTTCAGGAGACAGCACAGGTGGCCAGGCCAGCAGCTTGATTTCACTGAGTGTCCATGGCAAACACAATGGCTCAAAGAGGCAAACCATTTCCCAACCTATGTAGCTATCTCCTCCCCACCCTTCTTTCTCCGTCTGCCTGTCTGTCTCGCTCGCATGCAGCAAGCTTGTTTTGCAATGTTATTGCTGGGCATTTCTGAGGTTGAGAATAATTTAATTGGGTGACATTATTAATGTTGCGTGTGGAGAGGACCTTCAGGTTCCTGAGTTCAACACTGCTGCGGTACTAGCACAACAGTAATTGCCTATACTGAGTACATTAAGTCCCTGACTTACAAACATTCGATTTGCAAACTTTCACAGATAGAAATGGACCTCACATTACGAACATCCATAGAGGCAAATAAACCGCAGAAAGTAATTTACATGCCTGCGACTGTCACAGTTGTACTGCTGTGTGCTTACTGTACAGTAGCACAGTGCTCATTCAGAGCCTAGGATGTTTGTGTGTTTGTTTGTTCATTTATGCTTTACAATGTATATTTGTGTCAAGGCTGTATAAGACTCACTTTGTAGGACCTTTGAATGAATCCAACTTACGAATATTCTCCCAGAATGAACTCGTTTGTAAGTTGGGGACATACTGTACCTACTTGGTGCCACCTGAGGTACAGCCTCACTGTACCACTGTTATGGTTTGTGTCTAGGTGGCCTCCCACAGGCCTCACGCAATCATGGAGGCCGCTGCACCTATCATTTGTGATTGGTTCATTGCCTAGCACTGGGTTTAGCGCTGGGATTAGTGCAGGGATTAACGCTGGGATTAGGGGTATGAGTGCTGCACCCATCCAGGGGTGGAGCCTGCATACTATATAAGGGAGGGAAGAAGGTGTGTTTTCTCTCTCTTGCTCCCTTTTGTCCTGTTTGCTCTTGCAGCTTGCAGCTGCCCTGAATGGCTGCTCCTCAGCCACGCTGCCCTGCCTTGGAGCCAGCTGGGTATGGACTGAAACCTTCAAACTGTAAGAAATAAAACTCTCCTTCCTTCATTTTGGGTGTCAGGTATTTTGTCTCAACAACGAGAGAAAAGTAACCAAGACAACCATCAAAGCAGTCCTGGGAGGCTGTTATCACAATACCAGTTTACAGATGAGGGAAGGGAGGCTCTCTGAGGTGGCCTGTCTCACCCCCACTCAAAAAGCTGGGCAGTAGCCACAGGGAAGCCCAGTCCAGGGCTTACTGCCTGCCTGCCTAGGAAATGACATGTTCTA
>RJWT010051365.1:0-10718 GCA_004365215.1 Cuniculus paca
AAAACTATTTAGCTGGACTGGTGTTCAATGAAAACCAGAAAGAACACTTTTTCTTGCTTTCTGAAGCTCAACTTGAAGCCCAAACTAAATGAAATTTAACTATGTTTTTCAAAGGGTACTTTTAAACTGATTTGAACCAGCATTCTCTTTCAAAGATTAATTAAGCCAACCACGGCAACATACATCTGTAATTCCAACTACAGTACTTTCAAAGGCTGAGGAAAAGGATCCCAATTTACAGGCCATCCTGGGCAACTTGGCAAGATCCCAACTCAAAAGTGAAATGACTAGGGATGTAGTTTGATGGTAAGCTTAGGGTTCAATCTCAATACCAAGGACAGAAACAGACAGACAGAGACAGAGACAGTGGGTAGTGGGGGAGGTGTCAAAATCAAGCAATTATTATTTAAAACTGCCACCCCCAGAATTCACAGGGTCTAAGATATCCCAAATACAACCTCAGAACATTAGTTCCAAGAAGACATGACAAAAGGTATTATTTTATAAAGTAATTTCAGAAAATCCTCAATCTCTCAACAGTGCAACAGCAAAGGGGAAGGAAGGAGAAAGGAAAGCACACTGGTACAAATCATACCATGACATACAGACCAGAATACACTAACCATTCATTATCACTTTAGAACACAGACTCACTAATCCAAACCACCTGTTCCACCATACACCTGGCTATATTCCTAAACCCAACATAACTACCAACATGCATTACAAAAGAGAACCAAAATAAATGGCATCATAATAAACAAGCAAAATCCACATGCGCTAGGGGAAAAAAGGTATTAAAAGTCACACTACACATTCATCGTTAATAAAGTTAAGTAACAGACTACAACCCTCACCCCAAAAAAAGAGACAGAAAAAGAGACAGCAAAAGGGAAAAGAAAACCTGAAAACAAAGGAAAGGTAGCAGCAAGCATAGCAATATACCACGTTAATACAACACACTCTAATGTAAGTTAATGTCTGGACAAACTATAGAGTCAAGAAAACCTAGGGAAACCAAACAGAAATGGGGGTGGGGTTTAGGGGTAGATGGACGACTAAGCACAACATAAAAAAATAAAAGTTTTAAATGCATCACCCATTATCTCCAGGACAGAATATAAACTCCAGACATAAAAGTCCTTTTTTTCAGTAGAGAATATATTACTTCTCTATTCAGAATGTTTTCCCATTCAAGGATGCCCATTCCCTGTGCCTGGAACACCACATCCTTATCTTTTCTCCACTTAAATCCTACTCGTCCTTCCAGAACCAGCCTCCCCAGTCTAAAGAAACCTCTTCAGCACCTGGCTTTAGTCCCCTTGTTAGGTTTACATTGACTTATATGGTATTGCTTTTCATATTATCTACCCAACCATGCCAACAAACTTAAAGAAAAAAACCTAAAATTTCTGATGTATCCTTCATATTCTACATAGTATAAAATCAAATACCAGTGAAATAGGTTTAAATCACCAAAAACTAAAACATGAAACATATAACTCTAATTTGAAAATTACACATTGCATCACAATAATCACTTTGTACTGCAATGCAAAAAAAAAGTGCAAATTTCAGATGAAACACACTGAAAAAAAAAACTGACATTCATTGGGCCAAGTTACACTAGTAACTTAAGTTACTTTACAAAAGTGACTAATGAACTTGAGACCATTTGATGTTATTACAACTTCCTGAAAGTTAAGTGACATGCCCAATACAGAAGAGTTAAATAACGCTCATACAGCTCAATAACACAAAATGTTAGCAAAAAAACCCTGGATTTCAAGATAGAAATGGCATGGGAAAATGCTTATAATTTATTTAAAAAAAAAAAAATAAGGATAGTATTAAAGTAGGCCCTCAAAATTGTTTCAAATTCATTAATACGGAAGTAAAAAGACCAGAAGGAAAGTTACCACTGTTAAGTGATTATCACCGAGGTGTGTGTGGGTAATGTCTACTTTTAATTGATAATTTAGGGTTTTACCCATAAAATGAAGATTACCTGTTATGACAGTAAAATAAATGTATCAAATTTTACCTACTTTAAACAGCAATTTTTAATGGTTACTAGGAAAGAAAACTGAGCTTTTCATAAGCTCACAAACTGCAAGATATGATCCTTAAAAAAATACAATCTTTATAATATATACACAAAACTGGGCATTCCTACCTTTTCCTGAGGAGAAATAATTTCCATTATTAAAGTCTAAAGACAGTGTGCTGTGATACCTCTCTGCTTTTATCACTATTTCGTCTCAGGACTGAAAAAGGCCATAGCCATGCTTCTGCCAAAAAATGAACTGAAAACGTCTACATATTCAATTCTCTATGTTGTAAGAATAACAGAAAAAGAGAAGAGTCTAGTGGGGAAAAAAGTAAAATACAAGTTTTTATCAGTTCTACAAAGGAACCAGTAACACTCCCCATGGCACTCCACATTTAAAAAATAAAAAGATACATCCTTTCCTCATGTCTTACAGTTCAATTTCAAATGACTGTAGGAAAAAATGCTATTTTACAACTGCCCTGGCAGTTTAAAATAAAGGTCAGTAAAACTAAATGAGAAAAATATAATTTAAATGTATTAACCATTAACAAAAACACACTTCCAAATCGTATCTGAGGAAGAACATAAATGAGCAGTATTTCTTCAACAGCTGTAAAACATATTCTAAAGCAAGATATGTAATATTTACCTAACTAAAAGACTGATAAGAAATGCTATAATGCTATAAACTATAATGAAGTAAGATAAGATTATCTTTTTACTGCTGATAATTTTTTATTACTATAATAAACCATGATCCCCAAAAGAACTTTCTCTTCATATAATATTTGTATTAGTAAACTGTGACACACAGTTTTTTCTGACTTACATTTAATAAACCAACTGCCTGGTTTAATCCAATGATTGGGAATTTTAGAATTGCCTCGAGCATCCTGACACAAGCTTGAAATCTCAGCAGTCTTGGAGACTGAGGCAGGAAGATTTTAAGTTTGGGCCCAGCCTGGGCAGCTTAGTGATTTAGGAAGAACCTGTCTCAAAATTAAAAAAGGTTGGGGGTGTACCCCTTCAAAACACCTTAATAAATGTGACTTAGTTCCTCATCGAAACAATCTTTCAAACAAACCTGTAAAAGCAGAAACTATTTCAGAAAACAGCTGTGGTCAATCTGAAATCCTAAACCAGTTATATTTAATGTCAATATATCAACATACGGTCACTTAAAAAGACAAGTTCTTTAAACAGCACAACTTATTCACCTGCCACCCCAAATATTAAATCCAATAATTGCTATTTGAAATATTTCCGAGCAACGCTTGCTTTACAATTTAAAGGACAAAAATGTTCTATTCTGGCAATACTTACTTAACACATTTTAATCACTAAATGCTCTCTTTTGTGTATGAATATCCCCATCTGCTGGAAACATAAGTTCCTTAGGATTAATGATTCTTAAAAACAGAAAGTATGTAGTAGAGATTTTGCAACTATTTTAAAATACAATTTTAAAACTTAATTGCTACCCAGGAGCTTTCTCTACCTCATGAATTGTAACAGCTTGATAAGAATTTTATGAAAAAAAAGAATTTTATGTATATTCTTTTACTGACATTATTCGGAAGAATTCACTAAAATAAAACATTTTACTTGTTGTTTTTCTCTTTGGTTCTTACCCTTCATGGTTAAGATACAAAGCACAAGTCTAAATTTTTAACTTTTTTTTTTTTTTTTTTTTGGTACCGTAGATTGAACTCAAGACCTCGCCCTTGCCAGGCAGGCACTTGTGCCACTGAGCTGAACACCCGGCCCACAAAGCACTAGAACAAATATCTCCTGTTAACCATCTTTCTGGATCATACCACTGTGACACACATGGGCACACACCTCATTTTTAAATATATGTAGCTGCTGTGCCCTGGGTACAAACTAATAAATAGTCTGTACAGTAACAAAATAAATTAGGTAAGTAACTATATCAGAAAGTCAAAAAACAAGATTTACTAAGAAATAAAAACAGCATACGCAGACTAAGTCCAAAAAAAAGAAAACTGAAATAAATTAGAAAAATGGGTCACTAGCTATACCTACAATTTTAACATGTCTAAAATGTACAAGACAACTATAAACATATTCAGTAATTACTGTTATTAGTAATATGATTTGGAAGACATTCTTTATACTGTGGAATAATGCAAATAAGTAACCAAATCACCTTCAAGAACAGTATTATTTTGGTGATGGCAAAAGAAAGTGTACTATGAAATTAACAATAATGTTAAAATTAAACTGAAAAAAATACAAACAAACTCATGAATTTTAAAATACTGTCTAAATCTGTCCATACAAAAAGGCCTGGAAATAACCTAATCCCAACAATGAACACATTTAGTACCTTAATCCAAGCCTCTAAAGACATTCCTACCGATTGAGGGGGAAAAAAAATAAAATAAATCAACCTTGGAGAAATGGTTAATTCTAGCTAACAGGCAGGGAAGGCACAAGGGGAAGCTGGGGCATTTTATTACACCAGAAAGCAAGGAAGATTTCAAAAGACACAGGAATCACTTTGATTATCACTAGCCGAAGCTGTGATTATGTGAATATCAGTATTTATTGGTTGAAATATGTTCATCCTATAAAGTCCATGAGCTCGTAATGTTACTATGAAAGAGAAAGAAAAAATGTTATTAATCACTATCTGAAGCAACTAGCAACTCAGTATTTTACTTTGGGAACCAATGAATAATTAAAATAAGAGTAAGTATCTACCTAGTTTTTCCACCAGGAATTTATTTCAATCTATTCACTGTTGGTGAGACAAAAACTCTAATACCTAAAATAATAACTGTTAAAATATATATATAAAATCATCACGGTATAGTTCTAACGGAACTGACTGAAGCAAAGATCAGCAACTGCTTAAAACCACAGTGTAAACAGTTGATGTAACAATCTAATGTTACACAGTTTTATTTACTTCTAGTCCAAAAAGGGGGGAAAAATTCTAACTTTATAGAAAGATCAATCTACCACAACTCTAACGCAGGCATCAATCTCAGCTTCACAATGGTGGAACCAGTTGCTTTGCCCCCTGATGTGATGCAACATAAAACATACAGAAGCACTTATGATGTACTCTAGCCAAAGACAAAATACTTTAACCTATCTTACCTTTTAAAAGTAACTTACAATGTACTATTAGGTACTCAGGGAATAAAGGAACAATTTCTGGAAAAGGAAGGTAAAACACAGTCATTTAAAAAGAAAAAAAAGATGGCTCTAGATTTTAAAATTTAAAATCAATCAAGTTCAATGAGTCATAATGAAAAGATTCTGATTTGGACAATTCAGTTATGACAAACATTTTGGCACTCTAGAGGTTGAGGCAGGAAGATCACAAATTTGAACCACGCCTGGGCATCCTAGGGAGAATCTGAATCAAAAAGGTCAAGGTTTGGAGATGTTGTGGATACAACAGAGCAAAGGCCTAGGGTTCATTCCCTAGTATCTAGGACCAAAAACAAGATTTTTTGGACATGATAAAAAAATGTGATTATGGAGACTGGTTATTATGTGTAGAATCTGTAGGATTATTTTGTTCAGTGTGATGTCACTATATAAACATGTTCATTTTTAAACAGATACAAAGATATTTAGGGATGGCCGGGTATGGTGGCGCATACCTGTAATCCCAGCACTTGGGAGGCCGAGGCAAAAGGATCACTGTGAGTTTGAGGCCAGCCTGGGTTACAAAGTGAGTTCAAAGCCAGCCTGAACTGCATAGTGAACCCTGACTCAAAAAGACAAAAAAAAAGATATTTAGGGATGGAATGTCAAGGTATCTCTACATTATATAATATAAACATACAGTTAAGTAAAAGTGAAATGGAGGTTGACTATAATAAAAGTTCTCAGAAAGTCTTCATTGTACTTGGTAACACATAGATTTAACAGATCAGTGAGATTAAGTCAAACTTTTCTCCAAGATAAACCAATTTAATGATTCCTAACAGTCCCTTTCTTCAATTTCTCTTTTAACTGTCACAGAAAGGAAAGCTCAAATCTTTTTTTAAGTAACCAAAAAAACTTGGGCTGACAGCTAAACAAATGAGCTTTGCATGTTCTAGATATTTCAGGATAAACATACTAATTTTTAAAGAAAGGAGGGGAAAAAAGCCTGTTTCTAATTATAACACATTTTTATAAATCTCTAAAGTCTACAATATAGAATACTCAAAATATAAAACCTTGCATTTACTATTGTGAGAAAACAATTAAAAAAAAAACTCCTGGACTGGATGTGTTAGCATGCTAGCCTATATGTAAGGCCCTGGGTTCAACTCCGAGGACCACAAAAGAAAAAAAATTCCTAATGAATTAACCACATACAACAGTTTCACTCTTCACAATGCATCCAATTTCTACCTCCTTGAGTTCACACATTCAATACACTGGTACACTCTACCTAGGAAGAGTTCATTACTATATCTCCAGACAACTGAATACTTTACTTCAATAATTCCCCACAACCTTCAGAATAAAATTCAAACTATTAATTCTAGTATTTACCCTACCACAATCCAGCCCTAATCAAGTCTTCTCACTCTAGTCTTCACTTAACTCCCACTACTCTTCTCTATATTTTTGCCATTCTAACTAACTTAACTTACACACGTCCTGAAAAATTCTTAAGAGTCTGCCATCACCACTATTCTCTTGAAAGGCTCTCTGCCTTCCCATTCACTATTAAACACCACCAAATGTTAATATCAACAAATTTCCACTTCCCAAGAAAATCCTACTAGAACCCTACTAGACACTTCAGCTCAATGTGATTTCTATTACTATCTAAGCATTATGAGTTAGTGATTCTCATGTTCATAAAACCTAGCCGTTGAGCTGGGCTGAGGCAGGAGGATCACCATGAGTTCAAGGCTAGCGTGGGTTACATAAGCAAGTTCAAAGCCAGCCCGCACTACATAGTAAGTCCCTGTCTCAAAAAAAAAAAAAAAAAAAAAAAGCCATATTCCCATCAACAAATTACCTTTCTCTCCTTTTCAGTTCTCATTCTTTACAAGATGCTTTACTTACATGATGGTTCACTGCATCACAAAGAACACATCTTAAGAGTACTGGCAGTTTTTTGCATGTTATACCCATGAGTCTCAGAATATTTGGATTTGAAGTTGGTAGATGAAGCACCTCAGGTTTAGAGGTTCAATGTTGTAACCTACATCATCAAAATAATTATCCCCAGTCATGAGTAAAACCTACACCTGTAATCAAAAACAGTTTTATGCTTCACCTTATGGTCTCATTAGCATATGACATCAACACAAACTCTTTTCTATCTTTAGTCACACATGTCATATGCACAGTTAATACCTGTCACAATGGAGGTATCACTGAAACAGTAGCAGTAGCATCAACAGAGGAGTAGGTACAGTAATTTCAGAGTAATTTATATCTGTCCTGGGTTCGAAATTATTTCTGAAAAATCTATTTATTTGCCATGTGACAAGTATATAAAAGTGATACAAATAACTAAGGTTTAAACATGTTTAAATACACTTGAAAAGAGCAATCAGCCTCCAGATGTTAACATACTATAGTAATGGTATGCAGCAGTCACCTAGTGAGTATTCATTTCTACTCACCTCACAATAAATCATCTCCCTGATAAATCATTGGGTTACTCACCCTAGGCTGATCTAAACCAATACAAGTCTATGCTCCTGACTGGAATCACTTAGCAATATTATGCCTCTATTTAATCCTAACTGTCAATCCAAAATGCTACTTTCTCTCAAATAGTTACTCAAAATAGTAATAGTTTAAAAATAGGAACAACACTGTTAACTACACACTGAATTTATTGGTATTATATTGAAAGAACTGAGGCTAACCTTTAGTTACAAAGATGTTTAAGTAAGTTGAAATCTTCTAAGAACACCTCTGCTCTATTAGCCTCTTAACTATCAAAAAGTTTTTGTTCTTACCATTTTAAAAAGTACTTCTCATAGTCTAGCTGGAAAAAAAAATGGTCTTTTTTTTGCTTGTTTGTTTTGATTTGGTACTGGGAATCAAACTCGGACCTCACGCTTGCCAGGCAATGGACCAGATTATTCATGTCCAATAAACCACAGAATTAGCAAAAGTCTATTTGCTTTTTATGTTTGAAACCAGAGTAAAAAGCAGTTTAGCATACTTAAATATTCTGCTGTGCCTCCCTTACACTTACAAGGGTTGGCACGTCACAAACAGATCATAAGGAAGAACTGTGATTCTCTCTAACACTGCAACAGCCCTGCATTTTTATGTGACTAACTCCCCAGACCTGGGTCTCTTACACATATGCAATGAAGATACCCCTCAATTCTCAGGTTTCCACAACCCTGAAATAATATGATCCTTTGATTTGTTGTTTGTTTGTTTGTTGTGGAGACAGTTTCACTATGTATTCCAGGCTGGCTTTGAACTCACTTTGTAGCCCAGGCTGGTCTCAAACTCACAGCAGTCCCTCTACCTCAGCCTCCCTGAGCGCTGGAATTACAGGCATGTACCACCTAGCCCAGTCTGATATTATTTTAAATACCCCCTGCAGTCAGATATTCATAAAGAAATGTTTTTCTTCTACTTTTTTTCCTATCATTTCAAGTACTACATATAGGACAATTCTGAGACTCCATAAATTAAGACCTTGAAAGTTTATGAAAAAGTTTCAATTAAAAAGTGCTAGTTTGTTTTCTATCACACATTTTCCTAGTGCCACTTTTAAACTGTAATAATTTCTGTTTTGTTTTGTTTTTCATAAAATTAACTTAAAGGTAAGGGCTCCCAAAACTGCTAGTGATCTCCTGCTCACACCCAGGCTTCACAATTTATCTTACACTAAAGCCAAATGCAACGTTTTTACTAAATACCTGCTTCTCTTCCAATTCTAGGGTCAAAAGGAAACTATTTCAGAAACCCTCCTTATCCTCAGCATCAACTCTCCCAATATTTCAAGGACAGCTCATACCCATTACATAGCTCCCTGTATAGATATACATACTAAAACACATAAACACACATGCCCCTTCCTTGTAGCACCATAACATGCAACCATGTGCATTTAAAAATATTTCAGTGTTACTTCTGACACTGAAAATGATTCAGAACACCCCAACCTGACAAATTCTACTTATCATATATAATGTGACAGAAATGTTACAGCAAACTGATTCATTTCACCAGCCTGAAGTTCAACAAAAACATATAGGTTATAAAGAATCAATATATGAAGCAACCTTATAAACATCAACAAGATTTTGTTGATTTTGTGTAGACCTGATAGGATTGCTCTTTGTAAAGTAGTGCTCCTGCTTCAGAAAGCTGAAGAAATGGTGGAAACATTAAAGACAGTCATCAATATCTTGCTAATGGTAAAAATCCTACACAACTTACCGTATGCAAGCTACATATTTTTTTAAAAATCTACTGCAAATTTTTAATCACTGTTATTGCTAAAGCTGAGAAGCAGATTCCTTTTAGAAACAAAAGAGTTAATTTCAGCTAACTAAAGTTTGAATTTATTTATCTTCTAAGTAATAGTATTGTTTCAAAATTAAAGATACACCTGTTTTAAAAATTGTTATCTATGCTAAATGACAATCTCCCACATATAATTATTGTATTAGGCATTCTTCTAAATTAAGACTAGGCAAATGGTCTTTATTTAAGTGAGCACATCAAAGCAGCACTTGGGATAAGGTCTTTCTCCTATTTATTATGTGTTATACACAATACAAGATTTATATATTGACTTCTACAAGTAAATGACGAAGAAAAAAGTTTTTAATTCTGTAAATGCCAAAACTTTCAAGAACTGAAAGGAGCACTGATAGTTTTTCTGTATTTTATCAACCAATATATTTCAACATAAAGGCTAAGAACTGTACTGTTTAAATCAATTTTCTCTAATTCCCACTCATCAAGAGTAGTAAAGTAAAATGAAGATTAAGTATCTTGAGGGCAAGTACTACAAATACTATTAAGATTTCTTTAAAGTTATTTTTAAAAAGCTCTATGTACCTTTTTCTCTAAGCGTCGTTACACAATTGCCTAATTTCTTCAAAGTATTGTTTCTAAAGTCACCTCCAAATTTTCATCTAAAAAAATAAAATCACAAACACATCTCATTTTTAGGGAAACTAGAAGTCAAAAAAGGTGTTACTGTTTTATTAACTCAAGAAATATCTCAAGAGTGTCCACATGCCAAAGCTCTGAGGTGGACATCTTCAAGGAAGGAATTCGTACAAGGTAGTCAAAAACAGAGCAGATAATGATACATCAATGTTAAGTGTGGTAATAACTACATGGAAAGTAGCACCTAACCCAGGTGCTGTACTTTTAGGCTATTTCTCAACACAGTCATAGTATTGACCATTATATGTTTATTTTGCTTTTCTGTAAAATGAAAACAACACTGTAATGACAGTTTTTCTGCAAAATGTAAGAATGCAGTAAGAATCTTATACCAAATGGCCACTTTGGGCCCCAAAACTGAAAGGCCAACTTTTAACGAGGGTAGGTGTATTTCCCTAAAAGAGAAGGAGGAGAAGGAGAAGGAGGAGGAGGAGGAGGAGGAGGAGGAGGAGGAAGAGGAAGAGGAAGAGGAGGAAGAGGAGGAGGGGGGGCAATTCTGTGAACCAAATAAATTAAAATT
>RJWT010051366.1:0-10711 GCA_004365215.1 Cuniculus paca
CCTAGCTGCGACCAGCTTTGCTCTCTAGTGCTGCACGCAGAGCAGACTCTCTGGTAACTGGTGACGGTCCTCATGAAGCCCAAATGTCACCTGGACCTCCCAAAGCACGATTCCCTCTGACACTGCCTCACCAGGGCCTGGTGTGGGGCTTGCAGGAGTATTTATTACACAGCTCTGAGCTCATACAGCCCTTTGGATTTGTTCTTGGTGACCCAGGGGCTGGGTTGCTGTGACACTCAAGTCCCTGTGTCATGGGTGAGCACGTTCAGAGGGGACCCATGTGTGATGGGCAAGACCCCCCCCCACCAGACCCACTTCCCACACGCCCATTCTCCCCAAAGAGTCTAGGCACCATCAGACCCTGCTGTCCTCTGCATCGAGGACTACAGGGGCTGCTTCCGTCAGTCACTGGCCCTTGGATGTGAAGGGAGGATGGATGACGGCAGGGGGACCCAAGTGCAGACGTCACCAGCCTCCCCAGGGCCTCATTGCCACACCTGTGAACGACAAAGCCTTGAGAAGCGCATAGCGGGGACAGGGGGCCCTGAGCAGACTGTGAGCCTCATGATCCAAGGCTCACCACACCCCTCCCGCCACCGCTTTGCTCTGACCATGAGGAGCAGCAAGGCTGCCCTTCCGGGAGTGGCCTCAAGGACAAGTGCATCTTTCAGAAGTGGACACCACACTGCAAGTCTTCTACTAAGCAGTGTCTGGTTCAGACTCCTTTCTTTCTGCTGGTTCACTTCCTTTCTGCTGCCCACAGTGCAGCTGCCCACCGCCCTCTGGTCCTCCTCCTCCCTCTGCCTTCTTCCCTCTCACTGTGGACAGCCCTGCACGCACCACCTGCCACGGCCCCTTATCGTGCTGTGGCTGTCTCAGCTCCGCCCCAGGTCCTGTGGGCACACAGCTAGCCCTGTGGGCTGCACCTGGGCTCCTGTCCGCACGCACTCTTGGGAGGCCCAGGACCCTTGGCCGGGCTTCTGGAGTGAGCAGGTCCCACATTCCAGCTCTCCTGGCAGTGGACGCAGAGTGGCATTATCCCCTGGTGGCTCCGTGATTCAGAATTCATTTCCTAGCAGCTGCTCCAGCCCTGAAGTCTGCAGCCTGGGTCCCCTCCGCAGCGATCTCCACTGGGACTCATGGCTACCTTCTGCACCTGCCTTTGACCCCGCACCTGCTCTGGCTGCCACTGTGCCCCTGGGCTTTCAGAGGTGGGTTTGTAGCAGAGGCTCTGGTTCAGGAGCAGGGGCAGCCTGGTGGCATCTGCCAGGTCAATGTCCTCCTTCTAGACGGGGCAGAGACAGGGACTGCAGCCAGTGCGGACTGGGAGCTACCATCTCAGCACAGAAAGGATTTTCCCAACCATCGCTAGGAGGGAAGACCCTGTGCTCACCGGCACCTTCCAGGTCATCACACCTCTGATAGCCCTGATGGCCTAGAGCTCGGGCCACCATGGGGCGTCTGGCCACTCTGGAGAAACTAACTGTGAAAGCCCGTGCTTCCTTGCATGGCTGGAAGCACTGGTCACAGGCTGAGTTTCCCTTGCCGAGCTGCTCAGTACAGATTGAGAGCCTCGAGCGAGGACAGCAGGTGGGGGCCCTGGGGAACCGGAATGATGGGCGCCGTGTCAGACGTGGTCTCCTCTGCCTCACTGTCCCCATCGTCCAGTGCCTCGGTGAGGGCCGGGATGATCCTGACCACGTCGTCCTGGAAGTGCACCTGCTTTTTCTTGGCCAGGCCGTCTGCAGGCTGCAGCGGCAGCTCGGTCATGGTGCTGGGGCGGGGCAGACTGCCGGTTCCCCTGGCCCCCCGCAGGAGGCTCTTCACGCGGGTGAAGAGGGAGCTGGACGTTCCTGTGAGGGCCCCGTGGAAGGTGTAGGTCTGCTCTGTGTCCCCAGAGCCCATAGTGCTCACAGTGCTGCCCGAGGGGTCTGTGTACTGCTCAGCGGTAGCCAGCCCTGTGGTTCCCGTCTTGATCTTCTTGCGCTTGCTTAGCAGGAAGTAGGCAAGCCCCGTGACGATGAGCATGGAGCCTGGTGACATCGGGGCAAGGCTGAGACATCATGAGCCTGAGCTCCCCCAGGCCCTCCAGGCCCCTCCTGCAGCCCCCACCCCCAGCAGTCCAGGGTCAGCAGGCCAGGCCGAGCAGGTCCCTTTCCTGCCCTGCCCTCCCCTCTGTCCTACCTGGGATGGTCACATGCCACACCAGCACAGGGTGGAGGAAGCAGGCCACAGACAGCAGCACATAGGCTAGGAACTTCTGGAAGCAGCCCAGCCAGCGGGCCTTCTCCCTGGCCCCATGTGCCAGGGACCCTGGCCGGCACCTGGGAGGGAGGCGGGGTTAGCAAGGCCTGGGGAGCATTGCTGCAGCGGCCCAGCTGAACACCTCGCCGGCTGGCTTCACAGAAACCTGGGGTCCTCACTGTGTTCCACAGTGGGGGGCTTGCCTGGCCCCTCCAGGAAGGCTACCCTCTCTGTCTTTGTGGCCAAGGGCAAAGGAAGGTGAGTGGGAGGCACAGGGCCTCATGGAAAATCTGCTTCAGAGGGGAGGTGTGTGCATGGGGGCAGCCCGGCCCTCGGGGCAGGGCCGGGTGGGTCGGGCTGGTGGGTTGTGAGGGAGTCCTTCCTTGCAGGGGTGCGGGACCATGGATGGGCTCAGGCGGCCAGCAGCACCAGGACCAGGCTGGCTTTGGGGAAGTGGTGTGGGCCAGGGGCCAGGGTCACGAAAGTCCTCTGCTGTAGCTCCCTGCTGCCCCCTGCTGGCAGTGTGTGTGTGTGTGTGTGTGTGTGTGTGTGTGTGTGTGTGTGTGGTGACAGTGCTGACAAATCCCCTTTCACAGCTCTCTCAGGGTTCTTTCCCGGCCTCTGGCCGTGAGTGCAGCCAGAAGGGCACAGGGGTCCCTGATGCTGTTCAGGACATGGTCTGGGTGGTGGGCAGAGCAGAGGGGCTCAGGGCCTGACTCTCTCACTGACCATGCAGCACTGGAGGCCCAGGCCCAGCCCCTGGCCATGCTGATGACAGCGTCTGCCCTTTGGACATTGCTGGGCAGCAGAAGGAACTCCTAGCAGAGGCTCCTGGCACCTGACCTGTCCTGGTACTCAGGCTCTTCTGTGGCTCCTCGCCCAGGGATGGCTGGACACTGGGCCCTTGGGACCCTTCCAGGGTAGGGAAGCTGACTCCCCAGCATTGGGGAGAGTCCACCCCCAATGTACCTGTCACTTGGTCCCTTGTCTGGGAGCAGGGCGAGGGAGGCACAGAGCCTTCACCCATCCACAGTGGCCAGAGACAGGACATCCCTGCATGGCCCCTGTATGGCCGCGCAGGCAGAAGCTCTGGGGCCTAGGCGAGTGCGGTCAGGGCCCTGTCTAAGGACACTTACTTAAAGCAGACGGCTAGCAGCTGTGCCACGAAGTAGGCCCCTTCGCACACGGCGACGGCGCTGCCTGTGAACCTGCAGTGGGAACAGTGAGGGCGGCCCTGCACGGACCTGACCTCCCGCAGACCTTCCACCGCCCACACCACACCCCCAGGTGTGCCCAGTGCCAGGGCCTGGCAGGAGGTGTCGCCACAGCGGCAGCATCTCTACTGCAGTCCCCAGGGCTGATGCCGGTGCCTGGCAGGACCAGGTAGACCCTCAAGCCCCGAACCCCTCCTTCTTTCCCATGTCCAGGCACCTGGGAGCACTGGCTGTGTCCCTCAAATGCCCAGTCACCCCATCCTATCTGGCCCCCCTGCACTGCCTGGCCTTCTCCATCTCAGGCCCTGTGCTTGCTCCTTGGAGGCCGCACCTGGTTGCTGGCTCCTTTTGATCTTACACCTCCCGATCCAGAGTTCCCATGCTCCAGGGGACCCTGGAGTCAGGCCACCGCACATGTGTTAAGTCACAGTATCCAGCACCCCTTCCCTGGGCTTTAGGTACCAGTACCTTGGGGGAATGTTGCTTAAGTGTTTTTTTAGAGGGCCTCACTGGCCCATAAAACTAAAATCTCTCAGCACCCTTCCAAGTTGTTCATGCACTTCCATATTCCCCAAATGTGTGGGGAGCTATCAGGTGCCCTAGGGCCTTTGCATAAGCTTGTCCTTCTCACAAGGCCACCTTTCCTCCCTTGTCTCTCTAGTAACATCTTTCTTCTCTGTGCTGAAGCAGGTGACCAAAGCTACCCTCTGCGAACTGCAGGGAGCGCCCCAGCGCAGCCCGCTTGGAATGAATGAATGAGTGAGGGGAGATGCTTGTCTCAGGGAAGCCGGCTCAAGGACAGGGTCCCCTTAAGGCCATGGGCGTTGTCTGGTTCCGATCAGCTCTGTGACCATGGGTGGGGAGTTTGAACTTCCTGTGACTTGCATTCCCCTCTATAAACTGAGGTAATTGCAGTGCTTTAACTGCAAGCTGTGAGTCAATGTTTATAAGATTCCCAGGATTGGGCTCGGCCTATGACATCCACTGCGCAAATGTCAGCTAGTCCTGCTCCCCAGCGCCTCTCTCACTGTGGGGTTGTTAATCTATACCTTCTCCCCTCTCTATGCCTCCCCAGGTGTCTACCTAACTCTTAACCCTCAGTCTTACAACGATGATAACTAACATTCCTGGTGTGATTACTATGTGCCAAGTACAGTTCTGAAAGTTTTATGGCACCAACTCCCTTGGTCCTGGAAGCCCATTTCTGATCAGCACTCCTTCAGCTTACCAAGGAGCCTACTGAGGCATAGAGAGCTCCAGCCCCCTGCTACGGTCACGTGGCTGGTCAGGATCAGAAGCAAGCCTGGGACCCGGCACTTAGATGCCAGAGCCACGTGACTATGCCCACCAAGGCCTACGCTTTGACAAGCCAGAGGCAGAGCCTGACTTTGCCTCTGGGGGCAGAAGGGAGGTTGATGCTGGGGAACCAAGTAGCTCCTGCAGATTTCCTGTCTGGCCCTAGTGGGGTGTGGCCTGTGGGGTTGAAGTGCAAGGCATGGAGGTTCAGGCTCACGATCAGGGGGCCTAGGTCCCCTCGAGACACACAGAGCAGTCAGGAAGAGGCAGGGCCAGGTGGGCGGCATCTGCATTAATGCCAGAGCCCGACAGAGCCTGGCACAGAGCCGGGGTGGAAGGTATGGATGGCAGCAGAGCAAGAAAAAGCCACCTGGGGCAGCAGGGACTTCGGGCTGGCTCAGTGCTCAGGGCAGGGGAGGGCGAAGGGGTCGGTCTCGGCAGCCCACAGTGGGCCAAGGCCCCATGCTCCGTGGTGTGGCGGTGGGTGGTGTGCACATTCAGGGGCATGACCGAGCAGTGTGAAATGCAGTGTGGACTGGGTTGGAGGGAGGCGCAGAGGTCTTGGGAGAGGCCCACGTGTGGAGGTGCTGTATAAACAGGGCCAGGAGGGTGGCCTCCGGGACCAAGGGCAGCAGGGGTGCTGCCATGGACGAAGCTGCTCGTGGCAGAGGAGAAAGGATGGAGGCTGCAGAGCCTGGGCCTGCTCCTTAGAGCCTGCCAGTGTGCCCACTGCCCACTCCCTCAGTTCTTCCTCTGCGAAACCAGGCCAGGGTGCCCTTCTTCTATGGACCAGGGCCATCAGAGTTAAATGAGGTGATGTAAATGAGACACTGAGTTGCACCCGATGTGCGGATTGGGAGAGCTCAAATCTACAGCCTATGACCCTATCCCCACCTTCCAAATAGGAGCGCCGTTCAGGTTTCCTGAATGAGGAGTTGATTAAAGGGGTGCAGGGGTGGGTGGGTCGATAGATGGACAGGTAGATGGATGGGTGGGTAGATGAATGAATGAGCAGAGAGGTGAGTGGCTGGATAAGTATACAGGTAGGTAGATGGATGGATGGATGGATGGATGGATGGATGGATGGCAGGTAGATTAGTGAAAAAATGAGTGGATGGATGGATGGATGAATGAGTGGATGGATGGTTGGGCGAAGGGGTGGATGAATGAATGGGTGAGTAGGTGGGTGGGTAAGTGGATGATTGGGTGGATGGAGGTATAGTTGGTTGATCTAAGGGATAGTCTGTCTATACCAGGGGTTATCCTAGAAGCCTCCTGGGCTTCTCCCACTCTGATATAGAGTTGGTACCTCTGGGTCAGTGCACGTGGACAGGTGTGGGGTGAGTGGGCAACCTTGCAGTGGGGAGGGCTGGGTGCAGGTACTCACAGCAGATAGAAGGCCAGGCTTTTGAACTGCCCCTGGAGGAGGGTCTCAGTGCCCACGCTGATCAACACTGAGGGGTGAGAGGAGAGGCAGAGCTGTCCAGGCGCCCACACAGTGGTACTGCCCTGCAGAGGCCCTTGGCTGTGGGGAGCTGTCTCCCTGGGCAGAGGTTGGCCATCTCTTCTCCATAGTAGCAGCGACTGGGGCTGGGAAGGCACAGGAGAGCCGTCCCTCCTGTCTCCACATAGCAGCTCGATGGTGCCAATATCCCTGGGCGCCCCTGCTTTTGACATGCAGCTGTCCCCCTGCACACGTTGTCCTTCCAAGACCCTCACTGTCCTGTGTTCTGTGGCTTGGCTTCAGCGTGTGGACAGGGCAGACCTGTCCCACCCATCTCTCACTGTGCCGGCTGCCAGCACAGCCCTCTATCTCTAATGGGCCTGGTGGCTGCATCTCATACCCACTTGTGATGCTGGGCCTGGTGCCGATCACATCACCAGGTCCTCTCCCCTCCCTTCCCTTCCTGCATTGGTGCATGCACTGGACCCCTGACCCCTCCCTCATGGGAACCTCAGCCAGCACAACTTTGATTTGTCCAGCTGGAGCTGAGGACACCACAGGGGCAGTGTGTGGCCCTTGTGAAGACTTCTCTGCCTCTTGTGGCAGAGCAAGGCATGGAGGTTTAGGCTCTCTGTGTTTCTCTCTCTGGTGACATCATTGTGCATGTGCCCCACCACCTGGCCTCAGAGAAAGCCATTGTCCCCCTCATCCATGCTGCTTCCCTGGGTCCTGGCCCTTCCTCTCTGCCCACAGGGACACCCCGTGGGCTCCCCTCTCATGTCCCATGTGGAAGGGGGCCCTTCATCCCCTGCTGAGATGCCACCCCTGTACAGCAGGGCGGAGTTAGCTGCACCCCATTGTCACTTCTGGGTGCTTGTTGGGAGAGGAGAATCAAGTCCCTCAGTGTAGGCAGGGATGGGACAGCAGTGCTGTCTGACACAGGGCTTGGGTTCCCTCCTGTGCCACAGGGCGAGTGTGCCACCAGCTGCATGCTCCAGTCCAGGTCCTGCTCTGCTGTTGCTGCCAGGCAGGGCTGTGACAGTGGCCATCCTCCCCCCACCAGGGTGTCAGCCTCCTCGGCCTCCACCGACGAGTGTCTCAGAGCACACACACACACACACACACACACACACACACACACACACGGGTCACCCATCCCCTGATCTTCCCCCTTCACAGAGGGGCACAGTAAATCTCATGACCTTTACCACATTACCTGGGCTGAGAACAGAGGATGCAGGGCCCAATTTGGGGTCTTTGAGTTCCCAGAGCTGGGCCCCACGCTTATCACCCACCAAGGTGAGCGTGCGTGTGCTATGCAGTCAGAGGCCACTTACCCAGCACTCACCACGCACTCTCCCCTGTTGCAGCACCTGCCATGTATTACCTCATCTGGTCATCGCACCAGTCACCCCCACTTTACAGGTGAGGAAGCAGAGGACAGACAGCATCAGCGAACCAGTCAGCCAGCCATGGAGGCCCAGGTCAGATGCTCCATTTCAATCTTGCATTTTCAGTTAATACCTGAGTTGCTCTGTCTCCCCAGGACGTAGTTTCCCCATTGCACCTCTGGCACAGAACGGCTATGAGGACTTGGTGAGCTCCACATAGGCGTGCAGTGAACTTGCTTGTTAGTTTTTGGTAAGAAGGGGGACTCCCCACCCGGCGATGGGGCCCGGCTTCGGGAAGGGCACTGACTCAGGGCCGAGGGCTGAGCATGTGCCTTCTTTGGGTGGTCGGTGGCCATGGTCTTGGCTGAGCTGTGTGGGTTGGGACAGGTGACAGGCAGGTGGCAGGAAGGGTCTTAGAGCCCAGCTGTGCAGCACTGGCATGTGCAGGGCAGTCCTGGTGGGCAGTGACGGGAGCCACAGGTGTCTGGGTCTGAGAGCTCCCTGGCTGTGTCTGTCACTGCCTGGCCCCGAGGTGCCACCACACAACTGAACTGCAGCAGCCCTTTGCACACACCCTGTGGGATCTGCATGTCTGCTGGGCGGGAACAGGCAGCCCTGATGTTCATGAAGAGCCCAGTGGGTCCCCAGGCGCTGCACCTGTGCAGGCTCATAGGGGTGCAGGGAAGGAGAAGCTGGAGTCTGGGAGAGGGTGACAGTGGTGGCCACTGGACCCTGACCCCCAGCAGGGGTCAGAGAATGACAGGGATGAGGGTGGTGTGAGCTGCAAGGACTTTCCTGGGGCCTCGTGAGCACTGGAGGGAACCTGAAGAGGGAGCCCCAAGTTAGCCCTGACAGTGGAGCCCTGTATCCCCCCAAGCCCAGCTGTGGAAGGGTTTGCAGCCCACATCAGCCCAAGGTAAGAAGACACCTCTCAGTGCCTCCCTGGCCCTGGCATCCATGGCTCTCTGGATTGTCAGAGAGCCCAAAGCTGGGGACTTTGGGTCTGCAACCGCAAAGTATCTGAGGTCCCCTTCGTGCCAGGGGTCAGGAAAACACAAGGCTACCCAGACGTGCCCATCTGAGCCCGGGCAGAGAGTCCAGATCCACAATCAGAGAGATGCCAAGGTTGGGCGCAGCCCCAGTGCTTGGGGATGGACCCACATTGTTTGCCAAAGTGATCCTGTGACAGACCCACATCCTTTGCACCAGGGCAAAGCTGTTTCCCACTCCCTGTACCTGGGCTTAGCAGTGTGACTTCCTTCAGACCTCGGGGTGCTGCCAGGCTCCATACAAACAGACATTCAACAGCTCCAGAGCCAGCGCCCCGAGCACAGGCCTGGGCTAGCCTGCCAGAGCATGAGGAGCCCACAGAGCAGGGCCACAGTTTCACTGCAGGCGGCACCAGACTAGAGAGGCTGTCTAACCCCTCAGGCAGGGACACACGGTCCACCTCCTGCAGCAGTGAGCCCTGCTTTTTCCCCTGATGTGGGAATAGCAAAGTCACAGCACATAAGCTGCAGAGGTCCTGCAGTGCTCACACAGCACAGACAGCGTCGCCCTCAGGACCACTTCCTCGAGATGCACTTAACCTGCACACACTGCACTTACGTGAAGAGCAATTTGATAAGCACTGGTGTTTGTCCGTATCCATACAGCCACCGCCACCATCGAGAGAGTGAGCCTCCCCTCAAATTTCCTGCTATGGTATCACTGTATCCCTACCATCGCAGCCGTCTATGTTGCTAGTGATTAGTCAGTATTTTCTACCAGTCTAAATCATTGGAGCCAATAGCTTGTACAGCACTCATCTTTGGACTGTCTTCTTCCTCCAGCACCATTGTTTCCAGATCCATGCATGATGTCGCATCTGTCTGAAGGTCATGCCTCTCTCACTGAGGGGTAGGGAGGATAGGCCTTGGTTTGCTTCCAACTCACCTACGTATGGGCACGTGGGTTGCTACTAGAAAGGAGGCTGCGATGGCCACTTGCATTGCCCTTTGCAGGGTCACAGGCTTCTTTTGCTCTTGGGTAACACCTTTCAGTGAAATGGTTGGATCTCTTGGCAGGTGTGTGTTTACCTTTTGAGAAACTGTCCAGCCTTTTCCAAAGCGATCACACCATTGTGCATCTCCACAAGTACTGTGTGAGAGTTTCACACCCTCCTCTGCACGGCAACACTTGGTTTGGGGGCAGCCTGTTCATACCACCCCTCTAATAAGTGTGCATTTGGTCTGGGGTGCATTTTCCTAATGGCTAATGATGGGAACATCTTTCCACATACTTGTCTGCCATCCTATCTCTTTTTCATTAGCTTTGATTTTCACTGTCCAGACAGGTTTGGAAGAGAAAAGTTTTAAATGTTGATGGTATCCAATGTATCCATTCTTCTATGAGTTGAATTTGTGTCTAAGAAATTCCCATTTACTCCATCGCTGAATTTGCATCCTATTGTCTAGGACTTCTGTAGCTTCAGGTTTTACACGTAGGTCCACGATCCATTTTGAGCCTTTTAGCGGGGGGATATACGGTACAAAGTATACACAGAATTTCACTGGTAAATGAATAGTCCATGTCCCACCATCACCGGTTGCCAAAAGTTACATTTACCACACTGAACTGCCTCTGTGCTTTTGTCAAAACTCGGTTATTTACACATAGCCAGGGTTATTTCTGGACTCTCTTCTGTCTCATTGATCTATTTGTCTTTCTTTGCAGGAGTACTGCACTGTCTTGGATTCTTTGCTTTAATATAAGACTTAAAATCAGGTCAATATTAATCCTGTGACCGTTCTTTGTTTTTATAGTTGTTTTCTCCATGTTAGACCTTTTACATTTCCATGTGTATTTTAGAAACAGCAGTCAATTTTCTCAATCCCAGGCCTCCTGAGATTTTGAATGGGACCACATTAAAGCTTTTAACAATATTAAGTCTTTTTCTCCACAGACAAAATACATTATCTGCATTTATTTAGGATTTAGGTCTTTTCTGCTTTATGATTTCTCAGCAATGCCTTTTGTTTCCTAGCGTATTGTTTTTCTAAAAATATCTCTTGTCAGATTTATCTCTGTTTCATATTTTTGATGTAACTATGAATTGCACTTAAATGTTTTCATTTTCTAAT
>RJWT010051367.1:0-10712 GCA_004365215.1 Cuniculus paca
TGCATAAAAAGATTTAGATGAGGGATACTTTTAAATTATAATTATGAGCATGTCAATTATAAAACTTGGGACAATTTTTAGGGGATACTGGGAATCAAACTGAGGACCTTGTGCTTGCCAGGCAGGTACTTGCATTGCTGACCTACCTCCCAGGCCTTGGACAATTTTTGAAGTGATGGATAACGGTGGATAAATTATATCTCTCAATATTCTTTCTTGGCTTGTTTTTCACTGACAAAATAAAGATAAAAAAATATAATTTAGTTGAGAAGAGAAGGCAATTGGTTCACACTTGAACAAATTATTCTTATTACACTATGTAAGATTTACAAAGGGAACAAGGACATAGTGAAAGAAAAGATGACTGACAGAGTAGGACAACAAAGAAGACTGGCAAATAAAATTGCAGAGTAGCTAGGTTGAGAACCAGATGAGAAGGGAAGAATGATAGTATGGAATCAAAAGGATGAAACAGATTCACGAAACCATAATAACCAGTACTGAAAGATGCTGTCAAGTAAGAGGATAGAAAAAGTATGATTTAACAATTGTAGCATTGTAGCAAGGCTTAAATTAGTGCAATTCAGCAAAATGATGAGGCAATAGCAAGAATTCAAATAGAATGACAAGAGAGGAGGTTGTATAAGAAAGGTAATAAGTTTACACATATGTTTTGCTCATTCTAGAAATGAAAGAATAACAGAAATAAATTCAAAGATCAGGTTTCTTACAAGTTGTTCTATTGAATTTTAATTTTTTTTGAAATGGCTTTCATTGTGTATTACAGGCTGGACTTGAACTCATTATGTATCCCAGGCTAGCTTCAAACTCACAGTAATCCTCCTGCCTCAGCCTCCCCAGTGCTGGGATTATGGGTGTGCACCACCATGTCAGGCACATTTTAATTTTTAAGGTAGAAAATCTTTGTCATGTCTATTTATAAGCAGAGGACAAAAACCAGTAGTGTAGAGAAAGAATGTCAATATAAAACAAAATGATTTATAACTAGAGAAAATTCCCAAGATCCACAAAGTAGTAAACATAATATTTAGAGTAATGGTGTCATACTTCAGACAAAAATAGTTTTATTTCTTCCTAGACAAAGAGAGAAGAAGTATTGGTACACAAAAATTTACAGGTTAGATGGGGGGAGAATCTGGTAATTGATCTCATATGTGAAGACATTCATTTCTTATATGAAATAGAAAAAAGCAAGTTTTTATGCTAGGGGAAAAAATGTGGTGGGAAAGTTAGAGAGAAATGTGGGAGATTTTGAATACTGGCTCTGAGTAATGTGAAAGACCATGGCTATAAATAGATGAATTGCTAACAATTACTGAAAAAAGAGATGGGTTTCTGAGCCATGATTTTGCAGAGTTACTAAGATAAAGGAAAAAATGATTTTGCTCCGTAATTTTATTTTAAAACATGAAGGACACAGGCAATGAATAGAATTACTTAGAACTGGAAATGGAAATGTCTGCCTTCATCTTTTATATACTCCTTAACTATTAATTTGGACAACCTGAGGAAATATGTCTTATGAGTGTGTCTCTGTGTGTGTGTGTGTGTGTATATAATGATTTGTGCATACAAAAATTAAGATTCCAAATAGTAAACAGAAATCATGATCATGCAGTGAGAAAAAATCACAGAAGGAATTTTGCAACCTTGCTTTGAGTAAAAATTCTCAAACACATTGAAACTTCTAAACATGAAATGTCATGTACATAAGAAGTACACATCTGCATGTGACCCGTGTCCTTAAGATACAACCAGAAAAGACCAAAACAGAGCATCAATTTTTTTAAAGAGAATAAAACAAAACAAAACAAAATGGAACAGAGTTAAAAACAACAAAGAATATCACCACAGAACACTGCAAGCAATGAAGCTCTTCAGAACATAATGATAGGAGATTAACAGTGCTACCCCAGTGTCTCTTATTTTCTTCGCAATGGTTGTTCACACATTCACACACAATAAACTCAAGCAAAACAATTAATATAAAACCAGCTAAAAGCATTACAGGTCTGCAAGTCAGACAACAAGAAATCAACAATGGCTACCTTAGTGTCCTTTGTTTTCCTCAAAAAAGCTGTTCACATCTTCTCACATATTGCAATCAAATAGGAGAAAACAGACTTAAACCAATCAAATCAAAGAATAAAAAGAATTGGACTTCAGAACCTTTTCCCCATATTTATAAGGGATTTCATGTCTTATTGAGTCTTTCAGTTTCTTAAACTAGGGAGACAATATGGTATTTACACATATGAGTTTGATTTATTTCACTTAGGAGTATGGTCTCAAGTCGCATCCATTTACCTATAAAAGCGTTAATGTGATCCTTCTTTATACATGAGTAGTACTCCATTGTATAAAAGTACCACATCTTTTTTATCCATTCCTCAAGTGATGGGCATTTGGGTTGTTTCCAAGATTTGGCTATTGCAAATTGTGCTGCTATAAACATGGGTGCACATATATCACTGTGGTATGATGATTTCACTTCTGGGAATATGCCCAGAAGTGGAATAGCTGGGTCAATAGGGACTTGCAATCCTAGCTTTTTGAGGAACCTCCAGACTGATTTCCACAGTGGCTGCAGCAGTCTACACTCCCACCAAGAGTGGCGAAGAGTTCCTTTTTCCCCACCGCCTCTCCAGTATTTGTTATTGGTGGTTTTCTTGATCCTGGCCATTCTTTCTTGAGTGAGATGGAATCTCAGAGTTGTTTTAATTTGCATTTCTCTAATGACCAATGATACTCAACACTTTTTCATGTATTTATTTGCCATTCATATTTCTTCAGCTGAGAAGTATGTTTTCATCTCAGATGCCCATTTTTGGATTGGGTCTTTGAATTTCGAGGGCCTGATTTTTTTTTTTAATTCTTTATGTTCTAGATAGAAGACTTTTGTCTGAAGGACAGTTGACTAAATTTTTTTCCCAATTTGTGGGTTTTCTTTTCACTCTGTTGGAGATTTCTTTTGACATGCAAAAACCTTTTAGTAGGACGAGATCCTAATTGTTCATTCTGGGAAGTATTTCCCATGCAGTTTGACTTTTGTTCATGAATTCTCAACCTACCCCTATGTCTTCAAGATTTCTACCTACTTTTTTTTTCAAGCGGATTTAATGTTTCTGTTTTAATATTTAGATCAGTGATCCATTTTGACTTTGGTTTAGTGCATGGTGATAGGCTTGGGTCTAATTTTAGTTTTGGGCATATGGAAAGCCAGTTTTTCTAGCATAACTTATTAAAGAGGCTATCTTTCTTCCAGTGAACATGTTTGGCCCCTTTGTCAAAGATAAGGTCGCTGAGTGTGTTTGTACTTGGGGTTGTATCTTCTAATCTATTCCATCGATCCTCAGGTCTGTTTTGATTCCAGTATCATGCTGATTTGATTACAGTAGCTTTGTAGTATAATTTCAAGTGTGGGATTGTGATGCCTCCTGCCCTGCCCTTGCTGCCCAGAAGTGCCTTTGCTATTCTAGGTCTCTTCTGGTTCCAGATGAATTTTAAAAATGATTTCTCTAGATCCGTGAGCTATGCTAATGGTATTTGGATGGGAATTGCATTAAATCTGTATAATAATTTTGGGAGAATGGCCATTTTCACAATGCTTGTTCTTCCTATCCATGAGCATGGAATGTCTTTCCATTTTCTGAGATCCTCTTCAATTTCTTTTATCAGAGTACTGTAATTTTCATTGAATAGATCTTTTGCTTCCTTTGTTAAGTTGATTCCTAAGTATTTCAATTTTTTGGATGCTATTGTGAAGGGTATGGTTTCTCTTATTTCTCTCTCAATGAGTTTGTTGTTTGTGTACAGGAATGCTATTGATTTCTGAGTATTGACTTTGTATCCAGCTACATTACTGAATTTGGTTATGATATCCAGAAGTCTTTCAATGGAGTTTTGGAGGCCTTCTACATAGAGTAGCATATGAACTGTAAATAGTGATAATTCATCTTCTTCCTTTCCTATCCTTATTCATTTTATTTCTTTGCCTTGCCTAATTGCTCTGGCTAATGTTTCCAGCACTATATTGAATAGGAGTGGTGATAATGGGCATCCTTGTCTTGTCCCTGATTTTAGAGTGAAAACTTTCAGTTTTTGACCATTTAATATCATCCTGGCTATTGGTTTGTCATTGATGGCTTTTATCAAATTGAGGTAAAGACCATCTATTCCAATTTTCCATAATGTTCTTATCATGAAAGAGTGTTGGACTTTGTCAAAAGCTTTTTCTGCATCTATTGAAATGACCGTGTGATTATCTTTGGCTCTATTGATAAGGTGTATTACAGTTATTAATTTGCATATGTTGAACCATCCTTGCATTCCTGGGATGAATACCACTTGGTCATGGTGTATAATCTTCTTGATGACTTCCTGCATTCTGTTTGCCAGTATTTTATTAAGGATTTTTGCATCTATGTTCATCAGAAAGATTGGCCTGTAGTTCTCTTTCTTGATTGGGTCTTTCTCTGGTTTTGGTATTAGGGTAATACTTGCCTCCAGGAATGACTTAGGGAGATTTCCTTCCCTTTCAATTTCATTGAAGAGTTTGAGGAGTGTTGGCATTAAGTCTTCCTTGAATTTCTTGTAGAATTCAACTGTGAATCCATCAGGATCTGGACTTTTCTTGGTTGATAAGGTTCTAATTACATTTTCAATTTCATTAACTGAAATTGGATTATTCAGTAGTTTTACACCTTCTTGGTCCAGTTTTGGTAATTGATATGTTTCTAGAAATCTGTCCATTTCTTTGGTGTTATCAAACCTATGAGAGTAAAGATTTTTGAAGTAGATATTGAAGATCTTCTGTATTTCCAAAGTGTCTGTAGTGATTTCACCCTTTTCATTCCTTATTGCATGGATTTGAGTTTTCTCTTTCCTTTTTTTAATAAGGTTGGCTAGCGGCTTATCAATTTTATTTATTCTTTCAAAGAACCAGCTCTTTGATTCATTGATTCTTTGTATGGTTATCTTAGTCTCAATTGCATTAATTTCTGCCCTGATCATTACAATTTCCTCCCTTCTTTTGACTTTGGGTTGGGCTTGCTCTTCTTTTTCTAGATGTTTCAGGTGTAGCATCAGATTGTTTATTTGTGTTCGTTCCATTATCTAGATGTGGGAATTCACTGCAATAAATTTCCCTCGGAGGACTGCTTTCATTATATCCCACAGATTCTGGTAAGTTATATTTGTATTTTCATTTGCTTGTAGATGTTGTTTAATTTCTTCTTTAATTTCCTCTGTGACTCATTGATTGTACAGGAGTGTGCTATTTGATTTCCATGTGTTTACAGAGTTTTTGCAGTTTCTTTTGTCATTAATTTCCAGTTTGATGGCACTGTGATCAGGTAGTATGCATGAGATAATTTCAATTTCTTTGCATTTATTTAAGCATGTTTTATGGGCCAATGTATGGTCTATTCTAGAGAATGTACCATGTGAAGCTGAGAAGAATGTATACTCTGACGTTGTTGGGTGGAAAACTCTGTAGACATCTACCAGGTCCATTTGTTCACAGGTTTGATTCAGTTCTGTTATTTCTTTCTGGATTTTCTGTCTAGTTGATCTGTCTCTTTGTGTCAAGGGTGTGTTAAGGTCTCCCATTATAATTATGTTATTGCTTATTTGATTTTTCATTTCTATTAATATTTGTTTTATATAGTTGGGTGCTCCCATATTTGGTGCATATATATTTAAGGTTGTTATTTCTCCCTCTTGGAGTTTTCCACTAACTAGTATGTAGTGACCTTCTTTATCTCTTTTGACCATTATTTGTTTGAAGTTCACATCATCTGCGAACAGAATAGCTACCCTTGCTTTTTCTGGGTTCCTGTTGCATGGAGTATTGTTTTCCATCCCTTGACTTTCAGTCTATGAATTTCCTTTTGGGTTCGATGGGTTTCTTGTAGACAGCATATGGTAGGATGTTGTTTCTTGATCCATTCTGCAAGTCTGTTTGTTTTGACTGGTGAATTGAGGCCATTTACATTAATGGTTATAACTGATATATACTGGCTTGTTTTAGTCATGTTATCTTTCTGCAGTGGTTTCTTTATGTTTTCCCTCTACTTAATTGTTTGCCCTATTTGGTGTTCTTCTCTTGATCTTCTTGATATCGTAGCTATTTTCACGTCTATTTAGAGTATCTTTCAGTATTCTTTGCAGGGTTGGTTTGGTGATCATGAAGTTCTTAAGCTGCTCTATGTCATTGAAGTATCTTCTTCCTACATCAATTTTGAAGGATAGTTTTGCTCGGTACATCAGTCTGGGTTGGAAGTTGTTTCCCTTTAGGACTTGAAATACTTCACTCCATGCTCTTCCTAACTTCATCATTTGTGTTGAGAAGTCTGCTGTGATTCTGATGGGATTTCCTTCATCGGTGATTTCCTTCGTTTCTCTAACAGCTTTTAATGTTCTGTTCTTATGTTGAATTGCTGGAGTGCTGATTATTATATGTCTGGGTGTTGATTTATTTTGATTATGGCTAATTGGAGTTCTATATGCTTCAGTTATCTGTATGTCAAGTTCCTTTCCCATGTTAGGGAAATTTTGAGCCATGACTTCTTTAAATAGTGATGTTATATAATTTGCATTTTCTCCTTCTTTTTCCTTTACACCTATCAATCTTATATTGTTTTTCTTTGCATCATCTTGCAACTGCTGAATTGCTGTTTCCTGATTCCCAGTTATTTTTAAAAGATCTTTCCTTTCTTGCTTGCTAGCTGCAATCATGTCTTTGAGGTCTGAAAGTCTATCTTCACATTCATTGAGGCAGCTTTGACAGCATTTTATGGCATTTTTGATTTCCTGGATAGCTCTTTGAATCTGTTTCATGCATTCTAATTCTTTGCTGTATTCTTCATTCAAGGTTTCCATCCTTTTGCAGAGCTCCTCTATTTTTCCAACTGGATCTTCTTTAGATGTTTTTAGCATTTCTTTCATTACATTTATCATCTCTTGTTTTACCTGGGAGATCATTTCAAATCTCAGTTGCTTTACAGCTTTATAGAGTTGTTTCTTTACTTTGGTTGCTATCATTTCAGAAGTTTCAGGTGTATGGCTTATACTTTCTTCTATGTCTGTGTCTCTGGCTTGTTTGGGATGGGCTGGAGGTGTAAGATTGCATTTTGCTTATTCGTTTTGCCATTTTCCTGTATCCTCCTGTGGCAGGTGAATCCAACATCCCAGTTGTTTCCTGGGTTAAAGATGGCTGTCTGTATTTCAGGGAAATTCCTCAGTTGAGATGGAGTGTTAGGCAGGCCTTGGTCAATACCAAGGTGTTGTTGAAGCCACCCTAAGAAGAGGCATTATGTGTGGCAAACCTTCAGGACAACACACTTTGGAGGCCATGGCTCTCTGGCTGTTTCAGGAGGCAGGGCAGAGCCCCACAAGGTACCATGCAAGGTTAAGAGGCTCGAAGGCTAAGTAAAATTGATGGTGCACTTCTTCAGCTCCAGTCAGGTCTACCACTGAAGCTGCTCTGTTGCTTCAGGGTGGCTGGGTGGAGCCCAGGCAGGACCCCAGGGGCACTCCAAACATCCGGGACTGACAGTGGAGTTGGTGTGGGTCCCTACCAGGCTGCTCATGAGATCCCAAGCTGCATGGCTAGGTGAAATTTGCTGTGCAAGCCTTTGGCTCACACCAGGCCCAGAGCTGCCAGGACATCAATCTTTACAACACAAGCCATCTGATATTTTCATAAATAATTTAGTTACTTTTCTTAATTTTACAAAAGCTCTTTTCCTCAAGTCTCTGGCTTGTCATTTGTTTGACTGCTCACGTGTGAATGTTTCCACATCTGCAATAAGGCTCTGTTAAGTGTTCAATGCAGTTTTTCCTGTTTCTTTAACACTGAGAAGTGGGGATGCCTCTTATTACTAGAAAAATAGGGCATTTTTTCCCCTGCAGAGAACAAAGCAGCCCTACATAGGTAAAAAGGATAAACTGAAGCCAACTGATGTCATAGGAAGCCAAGAAACTTAATGATCAGAGTGATGAAGGCTTGGTATCCACAGTATAAACGAGCTATCAGTCTAATGTATTTATTAGGCAGCTATCCTACAATCATAGCTAAAGCTTTCTACCAGAGACAGAAATACTGGTGTCTCAGGATGAACTCTAATGACTCCGAGGTGTGAGTATGGCTCTGTGTATGAAGAGGAATGACCTCAAAAACTGGGTCAGACTTGGTGTTTTCATAGACAAATCGTCTAATTCTCACTTTTTGACTGAACTACTCATCAGTTTTACAGAAAATATGCATGCATACCCAGTTGTTCATAATTATACTCTTTGTTTCCCAATTTATACTTCAACAGCTTCCTATGTAAAATTGTCACTGAGTTTTCAAATGCAGGAAACAAACCACAGGCATATGCTTACATAACCAATGTAACTTCTAAATGGTACATCAAAAATCAGCAAGATTTCCTGCGTGCATGTAGGTTAAGACCACAGTAAAGGTCTAGCTATGCTTGAGGAGCTAAACTGTGGTTGCTGTGGAAACAGGGTTTAACTTTCAGGTTTTACACTGTGGTGCATAGAAATTTTTAAATTCACTGTGCAGTAATGTCAGCTTTTTCAGTGAATATGCAGCATCAGTTACAGGAATTGGCATGAATGGAAGATAATTAGTTCCTAAAACTGACAACATCACACACATATGTGCATACTCACACACACAAACACACACATGCTCTTTTAGAAGCATAATTGTGTACCATATTTTAATATAAAAGAATTGCATTTTCTACTTTTTTTTTATGAGCTGATTTTTCAGTGTCATTTTAACTCTACCATTGGTAAATGTCATTTGTAATAGGATTTTCAAGGATTCTTTTTTTCCTGACAATAGTGATTATAGATGATCGCTAACATTTTTCTCTATAAATCCCCAGAGTTGCTAAAACATCCTCATCCCAGCCAGTTATGGATGATCCCATTGATGCTGGCTCTACCTCCTCATTTCTCCGTGGCCTTTGTCATGCCTGCAGCCTTCTCCAGGTATGATGTTGGCTTGGCTTCATGGAAAATTTGAAGGTGGATATTGCTCTTTGGTCAATCATCTTGTTAGTACAGGCACTGTAACTATGATGAAAAACAGTTTTTTAACCATTCCGTCTTTAAAGTGAATAGATATTTAATTAAACTAACAAACAAGCATTTTGATTTTTTTTATATGTGAGTATAGAAAAACTGCTACCTTTTTAGGGCTTCAATGTTTAAATTAGTGCTTAATCACCATCATTTTGTGAAAATCTGCACAAATTCCATCAGGACACAAACAAGATAAAAAGCACAATTTATAGGGAAACACACAAAATTATTATGCTTTACCATGGACAGTGGTTGTATTCCCATTTTTTAACTGTTTCATTTTCTTTTATTTAATTTATTGTGTATTATGTATCTCTTCAGCCAAACTTTCTGAAAGTTGTAAAATTCTTCTCAAGTTCATTACATATACTATGAATTTTATCACTTACTTCATTATCCTCTGTTTTTTAATATAAACTTTTACAGACAGTTATACAGCTCATTGGACTACCTTTGCCAACAACTTGGGAAGTCTTTTTATTTTTTACTATTGAAACTTCTATTTTTTGGCCTATATTTAATTTATCTTGATATATTCTTCCAACTTGAATATATCCCCCCATAGTTTAAAGAAACAGAGCATAGGAAATAAATGTTAACAGACTGGCTTGTGTTAAAACATCATTGTGCTACCTTTATATTCAACTTGAAGTGGACTGAGTATAAATAAAAATATTTTTCATTTAGAATTCTAAAAGCTTGTCCATTTTTTCTTTCTTTTGGGGAACTGCTTCTGATCCAGTCCTTTACTCCTTTGGACCCAAATACGCAATGTACTTTTGTTCTGGTCATGGGAGTACCATGCTGTGCAGACTTCTAATTTAGAATACTGTTCCAGTCTGGTCATGGCGATTGATTCATAAATGAGCATTCAACTCTAGCAGCTCAAATCACAGATTCAGGTGATGTCAATGTATAGGCCCCAGGAAGGAAATTTATCTTCCTTTGGAATTACAAACTATAAAGACTATGTGAGCCTAGAGCTGCACACAGTGTTTTCCCATGGTGCACTGAGGAATATGGTTACATAATGATACTTACACAGGGAAACCAGAACATTTAAGATTAGGAGAGGTAGAGAGAAAAAAATAAAATCAATATTTTCAATTCTAGAACTAATCATCTTGAAGAAGGTACTTTCCATTTTACAGAGCCATCTTGAATTACAATTCTGTTACTTACAAATGAAAGAATCTTTAATAACACTACTTTCAAGTTGACAAAACTGAAATTAAATAAAGCAGTTGCCCCTCTCTGATCATACCTGGCAGGTTTCAGTCTTCCCTCTTCTTCCAAAGCACTGGAGTTTCTTGTGTTTAATATACCAAAACACAAACCTTGAAATTTATGTGCTGGGAGTCTCTGTAGCGTTCATCAACTTTGTTTCCACAAAAATAACAAAGGATAAAAACAAAACAAAAAATGTGGTTAGTAAGTATTATATATCATCCCCTTTTTATGGTAGCTTTAATTTCTCTGGTTAATTGTTACATTAAGACACAGAAAACACACATCTATATATGTAATACTTAGATATGCCTGCATGCACACAAATTATATATATATATATATATATATATATATATATA